>VUYV01000113.1:1857431-1955400 GCA_008711295.1 Anarhynchus alexandrinus
AAAAAAAAAAAAAAAAAAAGACAATATTGAGTAAAACAGATGAAGACAATATAAGATACAGTTGATTCTGGAAACAACCAAAAGTCAAAATAAAGAGCTTCACAAAGCTTTTACAGAACTGGAATTCAGGCTCTCCCAGGAGAAGAGAGTTGCAGACTCTGAGACCGAAAAACACACAGCAGTTTACAGTTCCGCACAAACATATTGGTTTCCCGCACAAACAAATCGGTGATTTCCATTTATGCTACTATAGTGAACTATAAAAGTTCTGGTAACTCAGAAGTGGATATATATCCTGTTTGGTCAGTTTTACTTGCAGGGGAAATAGTTTCAACAGAAGAGCAGGCAAGACAGCTAAGGGCAGTAGCTGCATCTGGCTTCCCAAATAAATTTACTTGCCATTATAAATGGAAATTTTTACTTTTAACTTGAGTTATAGCACAAAGTCAGAGCATTACCTATTCCTTGATCAACTTGTATGAAGAAAGAATACTAGTAAGAAAGACGGTGGCAGATGAATACTCTGTAAGCTGTGCAATGACTGAGAGGAGCGTGGGAAAGGTGTTACCTGGAAAGAAGTCAGAAACTGAAGAAAAAAAGCTTGAAACCTCTTGTATACAAAGTTGTTTCTTTGAATACATTTTTTTATAAACAAGTGTACTGAGTTTAAAAAAAATGTCTGGTTCTAATGATTTTTTCCTTCCTAATGAGAAAAGTCTGTAAGAACCCAAAATACTGGCAAGTTGCTTGGGTCAAAAGAGGACCCACCAGGAAGGGAATATAATCGATTACTGAGGACTGGGATTCAGGACTTTGGCAGTGCCTTGCATAATTTTCAGAAATTTGCATGATTTTAGGAAGAGTTTTCTGTATTTACCTGTGCTTAAGACATGGACAACACATAGACCTGGTCCAAAATTTTTCAGATGTTAAGTTTTTTTAATCAGAAAATGGGTCATCTATTGAGTCAATGTGGTTCGTTAGAAATACCTTGGGTTTGAAACATCTTTCCCCTAAACATTCCAGTAGAATTCTCCCTAGACTCCTACCATCTTTGTCCCCGGCCAGAGGCTTGCTAGTGCTCACAACTGTGGAAAATGTAAATTGCTGAAATAAATTTGTCTTAATGGAATGAATATAAATGTGAATGGCAATTTAAAAACAAACAAACAAACAAACAAAAAACAAACAAACCACCCTGCAGGATCCAGGGGACTTATCTTTTATGTGAAATGTGAGAACTAGTTTGCTTGAACCAAAATCAAGTTTTGAAATAAAACTAAGACTTTCTGATTTTTTAGACGCCTCTTTCTTTCCTCACACAGGACAGTATGAAACTTCAGTTACTTCACAGCAGGTTATGATCTTTCTTCCATCATCCCTTCCCTCTTCCAAACCAAACAAAATAAGTACATCATCCTTCTGTCTACAAGAAGCTGTGGTCATGTCCCCACAAAGGAAGAAATCTCTAGAAAGGTTTCACATTCATGTTTATCAAGAAAATATACTTGCTTCTTACACATATTATGATGGAATCCATACAGCAAAACCAAGATCTAATCCTGCATCAGACACTATAAATAAATACATCAGCACTCTTCCTGCCCCAAGGAGTTTAGTTCCACATCTGTAGAACACTTTGAACCCATCAGACTAAAAGTAGTACAGAGATATTAAATTATTTTAAAAACGCTAAAAGCAACTAAACCAGCAGGTTTTCTTCCATGTAAAGGAACTATGCTTTGATATCACAACACAAGCCATATGTTGGGTGGAAATCCAGGTTTTCCATGACTCAGTATAACACCTGGCCCAAAACAGAAAACAGCTACATTCTTCCTGTGTAAAGTTCTATTTATTTTCTGTTCATATTTTGAAAACAAGTTTTATCGTCCTGCATTTTTACTTTACTTTTGTTGTTTAACAAGATCATTTTAATTGTATTATTTCTTAGTGGCAAAATATACAGATATTTAGAGTAACCCTTCTCCTGCTAAATTCAGAGGGAGAAGGGGAAAAAAACCACCCTAGAAGAGTAGAATGGAGAAAAGAAAATTATCACCTGTACAGGAGTGTTACAAAGACTATGGGTAAAATACAACTTTTTTTAAAATGCATCTAACCTGTATTCAGGGCAATAATAGAAACTATGATCGTGGAAAGTGAAACAATGAGTTACAATACTACAGAGTAAAAATCTCCCCATGTCCTGTGCATGGAAACTGATACAACACACCGTGCAAGCTGAGAAACTCAGAGGCAGCAAAATATTTCATCTGTTGCATTCCAGACTGTTATCAAAATGGAGACACGCCATTTTATAAATTCAGTTATCAAGCACTTGTACATAAAATAGAGATAGAAAATGTCAATTAGGTAGCAGCCACAGCTGTCAAACTTTAACCCTTAACCTATATATATAAACACACATAAAAACATATAAAAATCAAGGATCAAAGCACCAACACCCAACAAACATACACAAGCCATTCTGCATTGTCTTTGCAAGTGCTATTAAGAATTACCCAAGGTATTCTTAAGATCTGATGAGAAATCCAGACACAGCCCTGCTAAAGCATTTGAAAACTTAAAGAAAAAGAAAATTGCAGTTCTTTAAGCATTTCCCATATCACAGTAAGATTTTTCTCGCACTCTGGGATATAAAAGCCTGAGCTCTTTGCAAAAGCCATGACTACACCAGATGTACATTTTTCTTGATCAAATCTGTTTCAATTTCTCTTTTAAAAGAATATGGTTTTACACTACAGCCTTCGTACTGAAGTGTATCAAAGGGTTGTACAGAACAATGAATTACCTTCAATTATGATCTGACTTCGTAGGCAAGCCATATGAGCACAAAGGATCCACTGTTAACTCCAGCATAGTTTGGGACATTACAACTTGTTTTTTTGTAACATTTAGCACTTTTGTTACATCCTTTATCAGGCCTCCTCACATTTCATATATTTTTACAGAGTTGAACATCCCACAATTCTCTAAGAAGCAAGAATGAAATGTTACGATGATGAACATTACAGAGCAGGAACTGAATTCCTGGCAGTTAAAATACTGTGGGGGAATGTCTCCACGCAAAAGCCAGGAATAAATCCTAGAAACGTTGACTTGCAGTTCTTTTCTCTAGCCAGTAGGTTCAGTTGGCACTCTTTTCCCGGTAAAATCCTCATAGTGCTATCTGAACAGCAATTTGGAGCTAACAGTTGAAGAAATGTTGATTTAAAATGGTGTTTTCCAGGCTACGTGTACATTATGCAGTGTAGTGTCAGAGGGAGGTCTAAGTGCAAATGCTAACTTGGGACCTGAATTCATGCCTCCTGAGCCCAGGGTCCTTCACCCTTAGAGTTTTTATCCACCTAGCTAATGTATCAGCCAGACACAGTGAGATAGGCAGCAAAGATCAGAGTGTCCTTTTCTGCAGAGCTTCTGCCAACCACAAAATCTTGAAAGAAGAGTGGGGTATAATCAGAAGAGTACTTTGGTGTTAACTTAGAAAGCAAAAAGCACACATCTCGTCCCCTTGGCTAGCATTTCCAGAAAATAATTGCACCCAAGGAAATAAGAGTCCTTGAGGAACATTCCCAAAAGACCATGTCCTTTGGGACTGTGGTGAATGGACTAGGAAATCAGCAGCCCATCTCTCCCAGCTCACCAAACATTGTGATGAGATTCAGCCCTCCTGTTTGCACTGGGAGAGGGGTGTCTTTACACCACATATTGACTGTCTTTTCACCACACGTTCACTGATCAGCCACATACACAGCTATTGTATATGACAGATTTCTCTATATCATCCTCTATATCATCTTGCAGGGCATTGTAAACATGCTCTCAGGAGTCAACAGAGCAATACCTGGAAGGAATTAGTCTGTTATTTTCTACATAAGCAGCAACACAAAATGAGAAACCCAAAACATCCAAATATAATAAACTGTGTAAAGAAACACGTTCATTAAAAGCAAACATACAAGAATATACATGAAAAAAATACACCTTGCTTTCACCTCTACTGTCTGACTCCATTCAAAGTCAAAACTGCAAGAAGCAGAACCAGTAAGCTTCACATACAAATTCAACATTGATATAAATAAGAATCACATCTGCAGTACACTGGTTAGAACATCAGCCAAATGGGCTGCTGGGCCCTCAGCTTCTGGGCAGGATTTGCCCACTGATGGTGCTGTGTAATTCAGTGAGTTACAGGCAAGTCTGGGATTCCCCAAAGTCCCTGAAACTGATCTTTTTTTTGCAGATGTGATGCGGATCTAGGCAGAGTTCTTTGATTTGTTCCTATAAGGGCCAACTAGGGGGATGTGAGAAGGCTACATCTGGCTCATACTAGAGCACATCTGGCTTGTAATGAGAACAGCTGGCACATACAAGCATCAGGGCACTGGAAGAAACTACTGCTCTGGGGAAAGTTAGTCTTGCTGACACAGAGCTGAAAAAATCTGGATTCTTTTCCTGGCTCAGTCAGTAACTCACCTGTACCTCGGTTTCTTCCTTTATATACTAAACATAAAGGGTTCTGATTCTCTTACACTAAATACTACTGGTACAGTGTCTTCATAGATTTACCTAGCTCAGAGAAATGCACAGTCTATTTCATTGGTATTTATAAAAAGTGCTTTAGAAGTCCTGAAACAAGGGTCATACAGCAGAACAGGGCATCAATACTTTGAAGACAATTTTTAGTCACATTCAGAATGAAAAAAAAACCAAACAAAACATTCCTCACCCATAAGTTTATCCATCTGAAAGACTAGCAAACATTAAATCTTCTAGTGTGTCTGAAATATCTTGACAGAAATATCAAAAAAAGGGGCTTTGAGGTATTTTCAACACAACCAGAAAAAGGAAGGACCAGACTGCAGACCCATGAGGTTTAATTTGAATAGATAACTTCATTGTTTATCTGATCTACATCTGCAATCTGAACCTTTTGAGGTTCACCCACCACCTCTAAACATGACACCAAGCTGAGAACACAGGAAACTTCAACTGATTTAGTCAAGAACTCATGTAGGCAACAAAATGAGGTCATGCAATTCTTGCAGTTTAACACTGGCAAAAGGGACAAGGGAGTAGAGAAGGAAGAGGGAGGAAGTCCGCTATCCTGTAAATGCAAGGCACTCCATAGCCAGTGATATTCTCACGTTTGTTTTCATCCACTTTCCTGTTCTACTTTTCCCTCTCCTCACAAGCTAACCAACAGTGCAACTAACATGAAATAACATGAAACTCAAACTTCCCATTGTCTTAATACCACCAATTATACCAGGAAATGCCTCATTCTTTCCTAAATGATTCTGATATAAAGCAGCTTAAATTGTGCAATGCACACATCTAGAAATAGGATATTCTTTCATATTGCAATTTTTAATGGATCTTGAGTTGATGAACAGAATTTAGGTAGCTTACATGAGTTTTAACCAGACCAAATAAGAGACTTCACTGCTGTACACAGAAATAGCTTCCCCTATTAAATCAGCTAGCATGCAGAGCTGCCCTACACATATCAAAGGAGTCTGAGTGAATTCCCATCATCCATACTGAATACATCACTTTATCCAACCATGACATAAAAGAAAAAAGCTGGCTCTTTTCTCATAAAACAGAAAATAGCAATACCCTGAAATCACATGTCTTCTAGGCAGCTTCCCAAGCACACTTTGTTTTCATTGACTAAAATAATGCCTAACAATAGAAATTGAAAGCAGATTTTCCTACACTGTAAAAAGTCTTATTCTATTAGAAACCAGCAGATCTTAAATTGTGTTATTTAGCTAACATTCATCTCTGCATGGTGAAAGAACATAGGCCATCTAAATAGAGAAATATTAGTGACTCTCCCCTCTTCTACTGTTTTAATGACTAGATTAGAGATGGAACTGGCCCAAACCAACACTCTGAGCCCCACCAATACATTTGGAAATGTACGTCACATAGTCCTATTTATTGGTTCTCTGATGAACATTCTTGTAAATAACTTCAAAATTTACAAGGGTCATAGAGTCTGTTTAGGATACCCAGACTTAAAGCCCAGTTAAAACATCCCCAGGCATCTCTGGGTTTTCCCAAAGAACACCAAATTCTGGCCTCCTGTTTCTTCTTGTTGACACACACCCAGCATTTGTCAGTCTGTTTGATCTGAATCACTAGGCAGCTAGGTTGGAAGGGGCAGTTGATAGGTGTAATAATCCTTTATTGCATTAGCTAATTTTGATTTGCTTGGTTTATACCATTAACAGAGTGGAGTCACAACTCAAACAGGTTTTATACCAGTGCAACTCCATTTATTTCAAAAGACAGGCCCTAAATTAGACAAGTGGAAGTGAGATCAGAATTGGACTGAATATTGGTGCAATATTCTCCATGTACACAGCTCATACTTCATTAAAAAAAATGAACATTTCTGCCTGTCTTATGACATTTATGCAAGTAGTTGGTAAAACTTTCTCTGGCCCTATACTTCTGGAAACCATCCTAGCTCTACTGACCTTCACTTAAGCAATTTTCTATAGACATTAATAATTTGATCCTAAATCCCAAATTATTTTCTGAACTGATATTTTCTAGGAATGAAATATGGCTCTTTGAGTCCCAAGAATCATCTTCACTTTAAAGGGAAGGAAGAAGACATGGCATAGTACTAGCACTCATTCAGTAGCTGTTTTCTGTCTTTTTTAAAGTTTCTTCTTTCTGCTTGCTTCATGTGTTTCATGCAAATTGCAGCCAGCTTTGTAGACCTGCTTGATTTATCACTCCTGTAAAAATTGATAGTTAAATAGAACCAAACTCAGCACAATCATTCTATCTTAAAGAAAGAGACAAGGTCCCTTGTCTTTCCATCTCTAAACTTACGTTTTGGTCTTTCGTATTTTCTATCTACAAACAGAGGCTCTTGGCAAGTTTGCCGTCTTTTTCACAGGTCAAGAGGAAATCTGTCCAATAGTCTGACAAACAAAGCATACTGACAAAAGTTTATAAAGCAACATGGAAGCATTTCTCAACCTAGAATGTGTATTGTGACCACATTCAATAGAATAGGATTTTTTAAAAAAAAAATCAAAAGGCAAGAAAAATCCAGGGTTACTTTATCTATATTTTTTCCTTATAATTTTTACTGTCCTAAAATTTAAGCTGGTCACCTTGCCTATGACATTTAAGTATTCATTATTTGTCATTCACTTTACAGATTGCTTTCTGCTATGGGACAAACCTGCATTTCAGTGCAGGAGATTGCAGTATCTCTCTCATGCCTTGAATATGACTAATGATGAGACTGCTCAACTTCAGCAATACACAGTCTAAGAGCCATCAGGAGGAGAGATCCCACATTTCAGGAAGAGGTGAGTAGGAAGAGCGTAGGAAAACAGCTGAAATGAAGAGCCAGGTGTCAGGAGGATGATGATGTGATTCACTAATTTATCCAAATGAATGTGCCAGTGTGTATCGGGAAGAATGATGGCTTTCCCCACTCTTTGGCACTTACAGCTTATTCTTTAATCAACAGTTTCCTGCTTTATTCAAGATGGACAATATTCTGAGGCCAGCAAGCATTTGTCTTTCATTTTCTCTGGTTTTACCTCTGCCCAATCCAGACAATTGCAATCTTTTTTTTTTTTTTTTTTTTAAGTAACATTCTTGCCTTCTCTTCAATATTGATTGGAAACAATCTGACGGAGTTTTTGGTCAGTTAACAATGAAATAATATTTTTTTCATTTTTATGATCTAGTTAGTTACACTTTTTCAGCTTGTGAATATAATCAAAATAGGGCCAGATCTTTCCCATATGCAAGCACGGGAGTAACCTACTGTAACGTACAGACTATGTAGGAAAATTGGCAAACCACTAATCAAACTTTCAGCAATTCATCCTTACATAACTACCTGGGAAACAAACAAACAAAAAAAAACCCCTAATGATGAGACTGCTCAACTTCAGCAATACACAGTCTAAGAGCCATCAGGAGGAGAGATCCCACATTTCAGGAAGAGGTGAGTAGGAAGAGTGTAGGAAAACAGCTGGGAAAAAACAAACAAACAAACAAAACCCCAAACCCAACGAAACTAACACCACTACCCATCTCTGTCCAGTGAAATTCACACTCTTTTCAGAATATTTGCTTCATGGCCAGAAATTAGGATACTGATAACTAGTATGTTAAGTTTCCACTCTGCCTTTAATGCCAATAGCACATATTATTCAGCGGTCTCCAGTTAAAGAGCTGTGCGCAAATTAATGAAAACTGTTATATTAGAATCAATTGCTGCAATTTCATTTTGTTTTCCCTAGGAGAATGCACACATGACGACAGTATTTTTCTAGCACAAAAGACAGACATATACATGTTCTGAGCTTCACAAACAGAAGACACAACAGCCTTTGTGGAGATTATTATACAGGATAATAAAGCAAACCTCTCTCATTTACTGTACACGTGTGGTTCCCTGAAACCTGAGCACATGAATGTCTGGTTCTGGTCATTTACCTGTGTCAGAATGTGTACCTTATCCAGGAAAGCACGAGCAAAACCCCAAGAAAACTATCGGTATTACCTGCCTACAAATAGAGCCAACAGAGTAAAAGTCAGAGAGCAAATATAGATATGAACTTCTCCTTCCTTCCACTGGGCTGGAAAAAGTCATGAGCAAAAAGCACTTGACTGAGTCCTGAAAAAGGGGACAAGAAAGGCCCCAGGACAGTCACCCTGCAGATCTGGAAAAGGACTTTTGAGCACTGCTGCTAGATTCCAGGAAGAAACTGAAAGAATGATCTCTTTGAAAACAGGAGGAACAAAAGGTAAATCAGAAGTTGACAGCAGGATACCATGGATCAGCATTGTTTAGAAAACAACTTGTTTCTTTTGAAAGCTCAAGAACTCCAAAAGCCTTGGAAAGGAGAATGATGTGGCCAGGAAGACAAAGTTATAAGAGAGGGATGACTGGAAAACGCAGAACAGCAGGTGGCATATGATGAGAGTGTAATACCAAGCTTCACATTGCAAGATGAGGCACCTTCCACATCCACATGCAAACCTCACTGACACGGACAGCATCGTTCCTCTCACCTATGTCTGCAAAAACAAGAAGCCCTTTCAGTATCCTTGCTGTTATGAAATACACCGTTTCATCTTTCCAACAGAAAAGTGATACCAACAGTTACTTTCACAAGGCAGATCTCCACCAAAACCAGCCAAAACTGCATTTTCATTCAGAGGTAAAGCAAGGCAGTGAATTATGCTGATGCTTTGGATTAACAGATCATTTGCACTGCTGCAGATGAAACCAAGACAAAAGAGAAAAAGTGATGGCAAAATCCAGTCAGTGATGTGGAAGAGGAAACGTGGGTATAAGCCACCCAAACAATGCACAACTAACGCAGAATTACCTTGGACACCTCAGTGTTTTGACGTCACGAATACAGTGTAAAAACTTTGCCCTACCTGAGAGAGGCATACAAACAAATAAAAAGTACAGATGATCTCACTCTTGAATAGCAATGCTCGTACTTAGCCCTTGAAATAGGAATCCAGCTAACAAAACCACATTATTGCTGAAGAACCTCAGTGTTTTTCACTTTTTCAAATTTTGAAAACTTTTTCAAGGTTTGAAAGATTTCATGTTTGAAGGCAGATGAGCCCTTTCTTTCAGTAAATGGGGCTTAACTTTCACACTAGCTTTATGAAATGCTCTAGGTTGGCAATGATACCAGTGCAAATCTTGGATCCTAATTTATTTGGGGTGTACACAAAGAAATATGGCATTTGTAGCTGCCATTTGACATACCTTTTTTCTAACCTGTATTTACATTTTTTTCATCCAACCACATATTGATCCAAATTCCTATCCGTGAGAGTAACAGCAGTACCAATTTGACCAATTTCATACAATGTTAACCATCACCCTCAGCAGCCAGTATCCTCCCTCACACAATAACTAAATCATCCTTGGCAGCTGTTACTTTTTTAGTCCCATACCCTGCACAGACTTATACATCTGCTTAACTTTATCCATGCAAACAGTTCCAGTGATATTAGCAAGAGCCCTCACATTGGTTAATTTAAACTTTGTAGAATCAAGGCATTGCCTAGAATTCTCACAAGGAAATAAATTCCAAGTCTGAAACAAATATGATTATAATTTCTTCACCTTGTGTTTTCAGGTTCCCATTTTTCATGACTCAAGACCTTCTCAAGTGGCTTTAGATTCAAATACATGTCTCCAAGCCCAGAAAATCTTTTAAGGGCTCTTTTAGATGTCTGCCTGTCTACAAGTGAAAGCCATCAAAAAGAACAGCGTGATTATTTGAAAAGAAAACACTTGAGTATCAGTTATGGCCATTTGCCTCAACAGTTTTATAATCATGCTGAATAACAATCTACCTAGGCTATTTAAATGAACCAGAGGATAAGTGCCTCACAGGCCACTCTGTGGCTGTGAGACACTTGCATATTGCATATCTATTTTTGCTAATCTTGGTCTAATTCAACAGCAAAATTCTATTTAATGGCCACATCCAGGTCGCCAGCACCTGCCTAAAAAAAAACCAGCAATAAATCAACGTAGTAAGTGCAAAGGATTCTGAAGAGAGCAAACACTGTAGTACAAAGACTGCTAGGGATGTCAGTTAAGACTGTCTGGTTTTCCTCACTAGAGATCATGTGGTTTCTGGTTGTAACTCTTTTCCTTGGCCATTTAGTCTACTGCCCATTGTAGCTGCTACAACTAATAGCATATAAGCTAAAAGATCACCCCTGCTTTGATGCAGTCTCCAAGATTCATTTACAACATGCAAAGGATTTTTCCCTTTGTGTGATGCCAAGGTGATAGGGCATAATTTTCAATTCCTCTGATATAGCAAAAATAGAAATGACACAGCTGAAATGCAAAAATACCCAGTATAACTTAATGGCCCTCTGCATGTTACAGTCCCAGGCCATTATACCTCCATGGACATGTAATTTGGCTCTCACTAGCTTACATTTTCAAACATATTCAACTTACTTCCACAGCATAAAGTTTATGCAATCTAAAGTTCGCACACATAGTCGGTGATTTTCTGGTATAAAGAACAATTCTGTAGTGAGTTTATCTGTGTAGTGCTATAGCATCCAAAAAAATAAACATCTTCAAGATTCAGCAAAGTTTCCATTATTTTTATAATTTCAACTTTCTTCAGCATTTCAGGCTATTCACATTGAGACCTTCTGACTCAACTGATATAAAATAGGCCTTTATCTCCTCTTTTTTTTACTGCTTCTGTAGGGTTATTAGCCTAAAAGCCTAAAGAAACAAAGTATATGCAATCCTGCTGTCTTTTTGCTCCCTTCCTGTTCCATCCTGTGATTTCTGAACTCATTGACTCACTTTAACCCATCAAACCCAACTGAGAAATTAACAGAGGTTACCAACATGCTGGGTTCCTAATAACTTCTGGAAAATCAGCAGACAATCAGAGATGGAATAAAACGCCCCTACTAAGGAAAATTTGTCAGTGTAGTCGGCTAGCTGCCCATCAGCTGATCAGGACCTACATGGTTTGAAACACGTTGCAGCCAGCACCTCTTCCTGCCCAGCTAAGAGAGCTGAGAGGCTGCTACAGAGATGAACGGTTCAGAGGTGGTATGAGGGGTGAGATTATAAGCAATACCAAAAAATTTAAAAAAAAAAAACAGCAGTAATTTTCAGGCAAAGAGGTGGGGATAAATAAGAGAGGCGTAAGACACAGAACTCTGTAGTACCTTACAGACTTCAGAAGGTCTGCTGCCTATCAAACACAGTTTCATATCAAGTTCTCCAAGATTAAACAGTTTGGGTATAGCAGAATGCTGTGCATTTAATTTTCATGATCACCATTAGTCGATCTACATGCCAATGTAACAGTAGTGGAAGGCACGCTGCTGTTCATTTACACTGTTCATTATCAGACATCATAAATTTATCAGTGGACAGAAGATTCAAAACCAACTGAACTTTGTGTTTTTAAATTCCCCTCTGAATAGCTAGACAAGGGGAAAATACTTAATGTTAGACATAAAGATAGAGAAAGGGAAACAAAAAAAAAAAGCAGTGGAGCCTTGTAAAAATCTCTGGAAGTGAGGTGATAATTTAAATCACTTTGAGGCTGGACAAGACAGGTGAGGAAAGTTTGGTGGAATGGTTTTGTGAAGGCCTGACTTTCACACACGCTCAAGCAGGAAACATTCCAAACTCGGGACCTAAATCCTTGCTAATCTTTATGGCCCGGTGGCAGAATGCAAAATACCAGGGCTCCGCTCTGGAGCTGTGAGCCAGCGTCCCTGCAGTACTTGATATCCCAAGCTCACATGTTAAATGAACTTGAGATTGTTGAGTGTGGAGGCAAGTTATGCCACAACAGCTCAGGTTTAAATTCTCCGTGTGGAAATGTTTATTAGCAGTTTTGGAGAGCATTCTGCTTCTTCCTTCACTTCTTATTTTTAAAATCTTAGGACTGCACAGGAACGTCAAGTCTCTGGTGTTTAAGGACCATGTGACTCCTCTGTACTTTGAACTCAGATAAACTTCTTACTGAATGAAGTCATGTGTAAAATGCTTTCCAACAGAGATTATTTTGAACCAAGCCGTACTAAGAAATGCAACAGAATTTCAACACTCATATTTCAGCAGCAAAAAAAGGAACCATTCTTGTACTGAGTACAGTGCTCTGGGGGGAAGCACCAGATCCCTTCACATAAACAGAACTACACTTGTCCTAGACTATGGAAGTAGATCATGTTTTAGTTAGGGGAATAAAAAAATCATCATACTTCCATATAATCGGATGTCAGAAAAAAATAGTTTTTGTCTAATCAATGCATGCAACTGTGCTTCCAAAAGGCATCTTCATAAATCTCAGTGTCCCAAGTTTTAATCAGGAAAACAAGTATCAGGTCCAAACTGGCCACGCTGGGATGGATCAGAATTGTTTTTAAGCCTGAAGAGATATCAGGTTTTATCTAATATTTGTACAAAAAAATGCACAGCCCCACAGCCCTGATCATTACGCTTTTTTTCCCTAGGAGTAGAACACATGGCTTGTATCCTGGCTAACTTCCAACCTGAGCAATTACATACTGACCACATAAGTTTCCCCTGCGGTTTTAACGGGATAAAGCATTCCTCTCCAGTTCCTCCTGTGAACATTTATACCTTGCTGTGGAGCACTATTAAACAGCTACTGCCCTCTGCCCCACAGATGCCTGCATTTTAGTAATAAGCAAAAAAAATTTCTTGAAATCATTAATCACAGGGATATAATTATAATTTTAAATATAATTGGAGGGGACATGGATCTGTTTCATTCCTTAACACATGTTTTGAGTTCCTAATGATATCCATTAAACATGATCTTCTACATCAGGATGATGTTTTCATGCAATGAAATTGATAGATGAAGATGGTATTTTCCCTAAAAACTTCAAGAGTTAGAAGACTTACCCCGAGGTTCATACAGCATATTTAAAATCAAGCATTTCTTCTGAGTATGTGGAACAGCCTGTGAGCTCAGGAAGGGCTGCATATTGAAAAAGATTAACATTAGAGAAGTTGTGGGCAAGCTTTCTGGGCAAAAACATGGGACAACCAGACAAAGCAAAAGAACAGTTTGGATATCTTGCTTTTATACCAGGGCATTGACTATTTTGAAGGATATTTTGAAGGTGTAGTGTTTGAAGGATAAAGAGAATGAAACAGAATGAGCTATACACCACAGACCACCACATACCTTGAAGATCTCAAAGCACTTTACAATGGATTAGTGCCAATAGGAGGTACTGGAGATAAGCATTAAGAGAGCCATCTTATACTTAACTACAGAACCAAACTAGGTACCTGATCAGGTAAAATTCTTCCTCCCAATCAGGATTGCAAACACTGAAATCAAGATGAAAACAACTAAAAAGAAATAATTTTGTGTACCTTCATTTTCTATTTCCCAGCCTGAAACCATCTGAATTCCAAATTTCCAACTTATATAAACTACTAACTTCAGCTAAAGTCTGCAGCATTTACTACTTCTGCAGATGCATCAGGATCACTGTGACAAATTAGGCACCCTGAAAGTCAGAAGCCACTTTAAAATTTCCCCTGTATAGGATCGAAGTGACACTAAGCAGCAGAAATTCCAGGAAGAGAGCCATTTAGACCAGTCTATATTTTATCCACTTGGTCAGACTTATAAACTACTTTGAAGATGACAAATGCTACCAAGCTGTTCAGTATTACAAAGTAAAATGGTGCATGGGATCAGATTTTTTTCTACAAGAGCGCTGAATGATGAGTTCTCCTATTAGCTGCTTAATCCACACGCATGTGTATGTATGTGCATATATACATCAGTTTAAAAGATTGTGTAACACATTTGCATCTTTTTTTCTACTTTTGAAAAAATCATGCAAAAAAGGAAGAAAAAAACAACTTTCTGCTTTCTCATAAACCAGAATGGTCTGAGAACATGATGAGTGGTCAGCTTTCTTCCATTTTGCTTGGCTTGCGCTTTTTGCAAATATCCTTCCTCTTTGCACCCCCAAAATGACTGGTTATGGGACTGATGTCCTGATGAGAAGCCTCTGCCATTTATATTCATGGATTCCTTGGGATTTCTGCTCCCCATCCCTCTCTGCTCATCAGAGCTGGCAGAGGATTCAGAGCGGTGGGAAGGCTGGAGCCAACAAAGGCAGAGTGAGCAGCCCTTGTCACTTTGAGCCCCTGCAGGCTTACAGGGACAGTGCTGGCAAAGGAGCCAAAGGCTGGTGCAGTGCACACGGAAATGCACTTGGATTGTGGGAACACTGTTCCAATTAATCCATCAAACTGGGTACTTTGGTATTTGACTCCCATCCTGTAAGGATGCGACACTATTAATTGAGAAAACTGAATATTTGCTGGATTTTCATCAGGCCAAACCACCACCAAACAAGCAAAACAAGGCACGTTTTAGAGGGAGATATAAAATTTTAAGTGTCTCTGGTGGCATCCTTTTAAACACACTGAAACAGAGTTCAAGCCATTGCCTCCATCAACAAGCATAAAATGGGATAGATCTCTGGTGTGCAACATTGCCATCATGTGGCCATTCCAGCTCTGCAAAAATACCAGCAGTGACAGAAGTTACCGGATATTGCCCCATATTTGCAGCTTTTTAAATCGTCTTTAATGATATTGGCAACCTACAGGAGAACTGTCAAGGTAGTCATAACTCTCTCATAACGTCCCTCTACAATGAAAAAGATTCCCTTCTTCAGACCTACTGTTTTTCATGTTAGGTAGCAAACACATTTTTCATTTTCTGAGACACACCACTGCCACGATTATGTTGCAATGCATAGTACAGAGTGTAACAGAGAATATCAAAATTGTACAGAAACATAAAAAATGAGAAATGGAGCATTCTTGATGTTAAGAAGGCAATCTTTAGAAGTAATCTGAATGAGAACAGCACAACGGCCTTGATCAGGAAAGAGCTTCAACACAGGAAAATACATGGAAGTTGGCATAGAGTCAGGAGTGGAAAACAAAGTGAATTAATCAAATTAGTAATTTAAGAAGAAAGCAAAATACTGACAGTGAGAGGGCAAAAAGCGTGGAATGCAGAATCAAGCTGTAATAAAATATGCAGATGGAAAAGTTGTTCATAGTCAGAAAAGTAGTAACAGAATTAAACCGGATCCAGGGATGATAAGTGGCTCAATTGGAGCAGCAGTGAGGAAAAATAATTATCTGCCTCAGTGCTTGAGCCAAAAGCTGTTAATCTACACAAAACTTGTGTTTGCACTCATCTGGAACCCTGCCCAAGCAAAGCAGGCATGATTTAGCTTACGAAACGGCCCACTCCTTGCTTGAATTACAGCCTCAGTGAGGGTCATACACAAACTTCTTAAAGAAGGGACAAACTTGTTGCCTGTGTTTGAGAGCAGAAGTATACAACTGGAGCTTTCTGCCCAGCTGGCACAATAGACAGATACACACAGAAATAACACTCACCTGGAAACAAATTCAGGGAAATATTCATTAAAACAACATCAATCTTTCCGCTATAAAAACCTTGTATCAAAACAGCACTAAAAAAGAAAGCAAACTTAATCAAGATAGGAAACAAATATTGACAGGCAAAGAACAGAAGTTTAACTACCACAGATGGCTGGCCGTACAGAAGAAAGTCCTGTTTGTGTTCTCGTATCCTAGCAATTGGCACCTGTAAACACCTAAAGGAGCCTGCCTGCCATCACCATTACAACTGGAGCAAAGTTACCACTCTTGGGAAAGACATTTCTATGGCTGAACCGCCAAAACCGGGGAGGCAATAGTAACTTTCTTCTTCACCATATAATTTTGAAAAGAAAGTCTGCAGTATAACTAAAGTGGAAACTCTGAACCAATCCTAAAATGCCAGTGAAGGAAATCAGATAAATGTTTACTATTACCCTGGGCTGGAGCTGCTGAGATGGTAATTATACCTTTTATTTTTTGTGGTGCTAACTTGTTTGTTTTGCCAGATTGCATAAGGGTCCTCTGCTAATCAATTCCTGAAAAGCACGGCTGTTTTTATTATGCAGTTTCTCCTGTCTAGGGTAAGAGGGCAGAAGTAAGAGAAATATTTTTTACTGATGTTTTCAGCAAAGAGGCTAGTTTGTGAAAAGTAAAAATGCTCCCAGGCTGGAAGAGAGTTTTGTTCTCTGTGTCATCAATCAAGTTTCTATACGCTGCTACAAGTCTCAGTACATTTGTGAAGAGACTATCCCCTATTAGTTTTTTAGTTTGAGTACAAAACAAACTGAAGGGTTGAATTAAAATATTACTTTCCTTTTTCATTCAGGACTGTCAGCTATATAGCACATAAACAGAGAGATTTTTCAACAGAACATGAATCCAGGAGAGAAAATGATTTTCCAAGAGTATATGACAAATCAGGGGACTGTGGTAAAGCCCTATTGCTGGCAGAGACAGAACCACATCTGTGCTAAGTGTCCCTACCACATACGGACTGGTGAAGAAGCGAGAATCCCTTATGCAGAATTTCACAGGGTCTTTGGCTTCCCATACAGATCAACAGCAACTCTCCAAAACAAACACCTTCTCTTCTATGAACTGAGGAATTTCTCAGGCACAGTAGTCCAAAAAGGCCATGCTACAAACTGTACTGACCAAGGCAGCCATCCAGAATCTATGCTGTTTGAGGTGGGCGGTTATCTGGATGCAGTTACAGATGCCCGTGGAAACATCAGATGCATTATCCTCTATTCAAATTACTCTCCTTGTAATGAGGCTTACCACTGCTGCATAAGTAAAATCTACAATTTCTTGCTGAGGTATCCAGAAATCACACTCTGCATCTATTTCTCTCAGCTTTATCACACTGAGGATGGTTTCCCCACCGCTGTATGGAACCGTGAAGCTTTGCGGAGCCTCTCCAGCCTGTGGCCTCGGGTGACTCTGCAGAGACTGCCTGGAGGGGCATGGCATTACCTCCTCTGCAATTTTGTGTATGGCATCCCAGGGTCAACCCTTTATCACCCAACTCCACCATCAAGAATCTTAGCAGATGGACAAAATCCATATCAAATTAACAACTTAACAGGAATGAAAACAAATTTTAGGAAAGCTTTTCCACAAGCGATGCAGGGAACACCTGCTGTGCAGCGGAACTTAAAGGTCTTTTCTTCTCATAGCCCAGCCTCCCAACAGCCTTTCCAAGTGATGAAAGGCAGCCTGCTACCTCTGATGTCTCAAAGCCACTTGGTCCTTCTCCCAGGCATGTTTCTGCCCTTTCAGAGGGAACATCTATACCCCAGACCTAAAAATATCATAAGGCATTTAAAAATGCCGAAGGAATAACTCAATTGAACTCATAATTCTGAAATGTTTTCAAGCGGCAGACACCTACTCAAGGGTGTAGATGATAGAAATCGAACTGCTTTCAGACTGTAAAACTGAGATCACAGATGGCAAAAAAAAAGCCACCAATAAAGTCACCTCCTACAGAAGTTAACCCACAGAATAACTGTAGGTCTCAAATAACCGATTATGAAGATAACGTATTTTTATTTTAGTCCTATACCTTTGAAACATAAACCCTTATCAGTAAAACTAAAACCTCAGTACCTTCTGATTACCTCCTGAGATTTATTTATTTGTTGCCCTTAAGCCAATTTCTACCAGAAAAATGTAAACAGCCCACAAACTGCAACTACAACTACATCTGGATTGTAGCTTCCAAGCTAAGGCAACTTTGGTGGAACACATGACATATCCTAAATTTCTCCTCTATCGAGAAGGTGGTTCTTCAGGTAGGGCTGATACATGAACAAAGTTTTCCCACTAGCTGTTTCCTTAATGATAGGTTTTATATACACATATATATATGTGTTGGAGAGGGTTCAGAGAAGGACAACGAAGCTGGTGAAGGGTCTTGAGAATAAGTCTTATGAGGAGCGGCTGAGGGACTTGGGTTTATTTAGTCTGAAGAAAAGGAGGCTGAGGGGAGACCTTATTGCTCTCTACAGCTACCTGAAAGGAGGTTGTAGAGAGGTGGGTGTTGGTCTCTTCTCACAAGTTACATCTGGTAGGACAAGAGGAAATGGTGTCAAGTTGGGCCAGGGGAGGTTTAGGAAAACATTAGGAAAAACTTCTACACTGAAAGGGTTATCAAAGACTGGAACAGGCTGCCCAGGGAAGTGGTTGAATCGCCATCCTTGTATGTATTTAAAAGCCATCTAGATATGGTGCTCAGGGACATGGTTTAGAAGTGGGCCCAGTAGAGTTAGATAACAGTTGGACTTGATGAGCTTACAGCTCTTTTCCAGCCATAACGATTCTATGATTCTATGATATGTGTGTGTACATGAATTTTTTTTTTTACCGCTGCTGCCTTCCATTAAGAGGAACGTCATAAAACTGTGTAAAATTCTAATTGGTAAGATATATCTAATAGGATAATATAGATAACACATCTACACAGTCGAAGTATAACCTGAAAAAGAAAAATTGTTCCTATCATTTAGAGCAGTGTTTTCACTTTGTGATTCCATATATTCGTTATTATACTAAAGGTATATACTAAAGGAATGGGGCAACTGAAGTCAATAAATATGGGGGTTTTGCCCGCAAACAGGGTTTCCCTCCCAGATAATGTCAATCGTGAATAAACACACTGGCTAATTTTGTAGAAGTCAGTGCTTCCGCTCCTTTTTTTACTCTTTTTGTGGCCACAGCTAGTATGTATCTGAGTTAAAAAAAGAGGCCATTTCCCAGTGTGACCTTAAACACTTTTCACTTCAGCAGGGGTGATCCCATTTGGAAGCTCAAACTTTTTCTGCATCTCTTATGACTAAGAGAGGCAGAAACGTGGTAGAATCCACTCGATCCCTTGCTTTTACAATGCCTAAGCGCTTTTTTAGGAAAGCTTTCTTGAATTGGGTATTAGTTCTGCGCTTTCTGATAAAATGCTAACTAACGCAATCCCAAGAAGCGGTCCATGCTGTAGGACCTGCATGACTACTTTTTTTTTTTTTTATTTTTTTAAATCTTGTAGTCACAAAGTGGTGGTTTGAGCTTCGGCTTCCAAGTTCAGAGCCAAACCCCGTACGTCCACCAGGGAGCACACGTTATGTGGGCAACGCCGCCGTGCGCCCCCTGGCTTGGTTACCCCGAACCGGCCTGTGAGAAGTCCTGCCTCGCCCGTACCCGTCTGAAAACGGGACCGAGTTTGATTCCGCACGGCATCGCGTATTGTCTCCGGGTCCGCAGACAGAAGTCGCTCACGGGGTCTGCCAAGAGCCCGCACACCGGCGCCGCGCCTCGCCAGACGCCAAGGCGGCCGCTGGACACCGCCGGTTTAGACGCTAACGCCCGCAGCTGTAACGATGGCAACGCGACGCGCCCCCCCCGCGCGACACAAAACGCCTCGCAGCCGACCAATAGCAGCTCGCCTCCCGCTCTGGTCCCACCCCCTCGCGCGCCCCCGCGCACCTCCCCCGAGTGCGCCTGCGCAGAGCGCGCGGGTCGGCTCGCGCGTGCGCCGGGGTGCGAGCGGGCGGGGGTGGCTCGGCGGCGGCCGGCGCCTGCGCGGAGCGGAGCGGAGCCGAGGGCGGTGGCGAGCGGGGTGACTATGGCTAAGCACACGGTGTCGTCGGCGCGGTTCCGCCGAGTGGATGTGGACGAGTACGACGAGAACAAGTTCGTGGATGAGGAGGAAGGAGGCGACGGGCAAGCGGGGCCCGATGAGGGCGAGGTGGACTCGTGCCTACGGCAATATCCTTCCGCCGCCGGGCGGGAAAAAGTCCCGTCAGGAGCGGCCGCGGCGGGGGGGGAGGGGGTGGTGCGGGGCGGGCGGGGATCGGGTGCGGCGTCCGGCGCCTCCGGGGCTGCCTTTTATGGGAACATCCGCGCCCGGCGCTCCCGCCGAGGGACGGAGAGGGGCGACCGGGCCGTGTCCTGACAGGAGGGCGGAAAGGGGCTGACGGGGGGTCGGGGCTGACAGGGGGAAGGCGATCAGGGCTGACAGGGGGAAGGCGATCAGGGCTGACAGGAGGAAGGGGCCCAGGGCTGACAGGAGGAAGGCGGCCCCGCTTCCTCCCCCTCACAGCAGAGGCGGCGGTGTCTCGCGGCTGCAGTATGTGGGAGGTGTCTTTTGGGGGCGAGAGGAATGGAGGAAGGGGGTTTCCTGTGCCGGAAAGGAGAGCTCCGTGTGTCCGCTGCCACTGCCGGCTTCCCCGGCTGCCTGGCTTGTGGAGTAGCTCTTCTCAGCAGCCGCTGCTGGGTTGCTGTCCCGGCGGCTGTTGGAGGTGGATCCGCTGAGCTGAGGCTTGTTCTCGAGGGCTACTAATTGCAGAAGTGACGGAGAATAATTTCTTTTATTTGGATCCTCATTCAGTGAAGTGCCTAAGAAGTGTTCTCCAATACTGGAACTGTACAGTTTCTTGTTGGTGCTGCTCCTTCCTCAGATGAGCTAATAATTGCTACCTTACACTGTAATCTGTGCAATCTGTTGAGGAAATTGTTGCATCTGTTGAACCTTAAGTATCTTCAGTCATGCACAAGCCAGCTACCAGTATCACTGTCCTGCAGCTGGTTCTGTTGCTTTCCAAATACTTGGTGTTTGGTCCTTAACCATCTGGCACAGGGAACATGATGGCCGCACTACAGGCGGCTCTGAAGAACCCTCCTATCAACACAAAGAACCAGGCAGTAAAGGTGAAATAATAAATAACTCATTCATGGGTTACTCCTTAAAAATCCTTTCCTCTTTCTGTAACCCCTACCCCACCAACGCTGCCAGGTGTGCTTTAAGGAAGCCAAAGTAGCTGGTTTAGGGTGTTCTGTGATGTCAAAATGTCCATGACCTGTGCTCTGTTGTTTTAATTTTGTTCAAAATACTGTAGCTGGGATGTCATCTGTCCATGTACCTTTAACATGGTGCTAGCTCAGGTTTTGTGTGTTCCCCTTCCTGCGTTAGTTTTATATTGCATGCCCTGGCTAACTCCACACATCACCAGGTGCCCATGTCTGATCCAGACCTGGCAGCTCATAGATGTAGTCTGTACTGAACCATCAAGGAACCACAACCATAGTAGTCACCTCTGACTAATGAAACTCTGCTAGCACAGCCAGACCGTGAACATACAAAAAAGGAAGAACTGATGGTTATTGCATCCAATCAAAATTAAGCCGTTAAAACCTCAGAAAACGCAAGCACTCCCCCTGTGACAGAATATAGGAGCCTGCTGTGTGCACGTATTTCTGAATCTTCCCCAGAATAAACCTTGAATGGCTCATGATTGCAGCAGCGAGAGGAAGAGGCAGATAAGAGGTGTAACTGCCCAGATGGCGAGCGCCTGCAGAGGTCTGTTCTGCCTGTTTCAGGAGAGTCCCATGGGCATGTTTCTGTGCTGCTCTGACATGAGGCTGTCCTCAGCAGGCCACAAGTGGAGATTTTTTCGCCTAGCCCCCACCCTTTCCTGACAGGTTTCATGGGGTTTTGAGAACCAGCTGTTTGTTACAGATAGTGCTGTATAAGGGATTGAACAGCTTTGTCCTCACATTAATGACTTGTTTCCATTAGCTCTGTATTGATGGATTTAAGAATACACTGTGAAGGCACTGGAATTGAAGAGGGCAGAGTGACTGAATTTTAATGTTTGGCCTCATTTTTAGTTGATCTCATGGAACTTTTATGTTTTTATTTATAGTTCTTGATGTGAGAAGGCCTGGTAAGCCAAGCGGGTATGGGATATTAAATTGAACAAGAAAACTAACATTCATAATTTCTGAAGAAGGAAGCTGCTTGAAGTATTTGTGTAATGGAATTATTCAAAAGTCCAACAAACCCAAGACCGTTTCCTTTCATCTTCCCTCAGTGATGGATGAACAGGAAGAGCTGCTTTTTGCTGATTTCATGGCTAATCTGCCACTGTAATCAAGCCACACACATTCCTGGGCCTGAAATGACATCCAGATGAACTTGGAAATGGTTATTAATGCAAAATATTAGTGCTGCCAGTTTGCATCCTGTGTGCCTGGGACACAAGTCGACTGTTTTGTAAATGTTTCCAGCAGTCACCTTTTTCAGTCTGGCCGATGACATTTCCATGGAATATAATAGTTGTATCTCATTAAACAGTACAAAGGCATGGAAAAGGCTCTAGTGGCAAGGGAGGCCAGACAAGTACTTAATTCTTACAGTTCTTTTTGAACTTGCCAGACCTTGAGTTATAAAAATTGATTATTTACCTGCAACCTCATTTAATAGGTGGAGAATTGCAAACACAAGCAGAGAGGCAGAAAACCTACAGCAGGACAAATGTGTTGAACTCTTTTATGCTGTTTGTCATTGGGAGGACATATCTGTTACACATTATCATCACAAGACTTGAGCATAAACAGCCCTATTCAAACAGAATTGTTTAAAAAAATCTAGTTTTGTTTGTTGGAGAGATGAGTAATATTTGAATGTACCTCATATAAGGATGAATGTGTCTCTGCTTTCCTTATTCGTTGATAGGATCGTGCAGAAAGTATTGTCCTGAAGGTCCTCATCTCTTTCAAAGCCAATGATATTGAGAAGGCAGTGCAGTCGCTGGACAAGAACGGTGTTGACCTGCTAATGAAGTACATCTACAAAGGCTTTGAGAGCCCCTCTGACAACAGCAGCGCTGTGCTGCTGCAGTGGCATGAGAAGGTGCGTTTAGAGGGCGTGCTCTTGCCTAGGTTATTTGTGGTAGCAGGTTCTTGGGTCTGAGGCACACTCACCAAGCCTGGTAAGAATCACCTTTCTGGTAAAACTGAAGTGCCGTATTGCATGCCGTGGGGAGGGGAGGGTACGGTCCTGCAAGCTCACTTCTGAGTTATATCATGTGCCAACTTATTCTGATTCCTTGCGTAAAGATTCTACAGTTAAAATTTGATTTTCGGTTAGATTGAGGCAAACAAAGTGGTTCAGTCCAGTGATTCAAGCAGATGGAAGTAGAATTTTCTTCCTAGTGGGAAGCAAAGTTTGCAACTTGGTTATGCAGGGGAATAAAAGCTCATTAAATAGCTGTCTTTAAAGCGAATGCAATCATACTTTCCTAGCACCCTGAGTGCCAGTGTTTCATCATTTGAAATACAGTCAGGAAGCCTTTCGAGCAGCAGTTGTTTCAGCCCGTAGCTACCTTGACCTGTTGTTAATTGCCGTGTTTCTCTTCTCAGGCCCTGGCTGCTGGAGGAGTAGGGTCCATTGTCCGCGTTTTGACTGCCAGGAAAACGGTTTAAATCCAGCAGTGAGTGGTTGTCTGCTGTCCGCGGCATGGGAAATGCTGGTACAAAAAGGAACCAACCAAATGCCATTGCTGCCCTGTGGGCAGCGCCTGTCTCTCAGCTTGCCTTCTCGCTGCTTCTTTCATACCTGACAAATAATGCATATCGTGATTTCTTTTTTGTTAAATTCTGGAAAATTATGAAGGTGCAATTTTATTTCTAACAGGAATATTTGGTACTCGTGAACATTTCAGTGACATGTATAGCGACATATACAACTTCATGTTTAGGATGATTTGCATTTGTGTATAATTATGGCAGATTTGGACCTGACTTTCCGAGCAAATGCTGAGGGACGTAGGGCAATGTCTTAATTCTTTTCGCTAGCCAAGCAGTGTTTTGATGAAAGATCTGTATTTGAGAAGTGGGGCAGCTATTAATATAGGTAACTGGACCATGTTTCCTTTGGTCAACCTCTGAACCTACAGCCGTGAATAGGACAGAAGGCAAAGGCTCCCTTCCGACCCTGATTATCATTCCAGAGAGCTGAGCATTTTCTTTAACCTCACATCTCACGGCCTGTTCTGGTTCCTTGCGATCAGTCAAATGCTGGGTCTGCAGCAGGAAAGCCGCAACAGGATGAAGTTGTCCGTCATGCAGTTTGGATGGTAGAATTTAAAAGGTTGATGGTCCATTTACGCTGGAGCCCAGCCCAGTGAATTCTCTTGTTTTGGGGAGCAAAGATCCTGAAGAGAAGAAGAAAAAGCAGCTGTCATACAACAAATCACGTTTCAGGAACTTGAAAGTGATTTGATTTTGTCAAGCACAACATAGTGGCTGCCTGGGGTAATCTGAGAAATGCATACTGGTATCCACGCCATCCTTGCAAAGCTCCCATATTTTGTTTACTAGATGTATAGGGTCTTAAAGGATACCAGACAGTTCACATTCCTGTTGCATTGTGCCACAGCGTGTTAGCTAGTGCGCAAATTAGTTTCCAAAATAAAGAATTAGGAAAGCCCAGGGCATCCCAGACCGCAGATCACCATTGAAGGTTTAGGGCCAGGACTGAAATACATATGTTTTTACATTCACCATTTTACTGCAGTTCAGTTGTGTAAAACTGTTGGGGAACTTGTGAAATCTTTGCTGTTTTTTGATATCTGCTTTTTTTGTAATAATAATAAAGGCCAGACAATAAATCATCACTGAATATTTACTCGGTGTCTGAAATGTCTTGAAATTTCAGCAGACTGCTATTCCAGGATGGACAACAGTAAAAAAGCAAGCCTTAAAACTTTTTCCCTCCGTTATTTTTCTTGATAGGCTTGTGTCGTGGTTTCTAGCAGTTATTTGTACCTGTATGTAATGGCAGTACCTGTGCAGCTTCGTCCAACTAGAAAATCTGAGATTTTGGTGAGATAGTTAAACAAGAAGAAATGTTCCAAACCAGGATTACTAGAGATGTCTCTGCCTATGCTAAGACTGTGGCCACAGGGCGAGTTCTTCACAACCATTAATGTTAGATGCTTTCCTGAGAACAAAAGAAGGAAAAGGGTAATGGCCTCGCAGGGTTGTTGTGTGGAGTGACTCTTCTGATTTCACAGTTGGGCTTTTGTTTGTCTCTGCCTGCCCCAGCTGCAAGAGATTAAACATTTAATCATTGGTTTTAATAGTAATTTAAGCAGAGATATGGTCCTGGCCTTGTCCTGTGGGTGGGATGACTGCGTGTGCCTACGTCATCAGTAATGGCACTCGGCTTAAACTTCTGAAGGGCCTGAGCAAACAAACTGGGCGTTGTGCACTCCAACACCTGAAGGGTATCTCCTGTTAGTTACTCAAGTCACTGTGTTGGAAAAGTGGAGCTAGTGCCTTCAGACGGCTCAAACCAAAGCGTTCCTGATGCACCACGTTCACTCAGGAACCAGTAAGAAGACAGCTTCAGTAATAACTTTTTTTTCTTCCACCCCACCTCCTCCTCCCTCGTTTTCCCCAGGACAGTCCAAAACCAACACAGCCACAGCTGCTACACGTTGGGGATGCAGGCAGACGTGGGCAGCTAGCCCTGAGTCGCAGCTGGAGTAGCTGTGCCTTTCTGAGCAGGGCAGCAGAGCCCTGTCACCCAGCCTGTCTCATCCCACCACCCGCTCCCCCACAAGGGGCACAGCGCCCCATGTCCTCGGGGCCTCAACGCAGACAGGAACCAGCGTGGTTACCCCTCAACCATTCCCTGCCTTCCTAGGATCCTTCTTCTTGCTTAACTTCTTCAGAGGAACATAGGTACAACAACAGGAGGCACTGGCCACGCAAAGTGGAAGACCTGGCCCTGCTGCAAAGACCACAGAAAACATCTGGGTTTCAGTGACACATGCAGAAGCCTTAGTCTCCTGGGCACGTGCAGCGATGGCTCTGACCTTACAGCTCTCCCATGGACTCTGTTTGGCTTCTCTGTTTCATTCTATTCGTCCAAGTTTGGTTAAGACACCAATTAATCCTCATTTTTTAAAAAAGAATTAATAAAAAGCCATAATGCCAGAGAAGTGAAAAATATTTTCCAAAATAGCTGATGTCAAAGCAGTTCAGCTACCTCTAGGTGGCATTAGATAAACGAAGGCAACAAGAAGTGTGAGCTTAAGATTCTCCAGATTCCTCTCGGGCTAGGCTGTGATTTATTTAGCAACATTTACATAAAAACATACATCTTCTGCATCTGCATTCAGGGATGCCCTAAAAGACATACACCAACGTGGGGGGTAGTAGTGCAAGAGTTGTAGGAAGGCATCTCTTCTGTTAACTGATTGACAAGAAGGTAAAAAGTGAATCTAGTTTTAAAAAAAATAATAAATAGTTTACCTCTCTCCTCCAAATCCTGCCTTGCTTGATTTCATGGACCACATAAGTACAACAACACGGAGCTGTGCCCAACAGCGACCTGTATCTGGATGCTGCATTCGCCTTACACAGTGGCCACCACCAGCTGAGCGAGTCCAGAGCAGCATTAAATCCTCGGGCACCAGCTCTGGAGGAGTCACTCACTCCCACCACCCCACTGGCAAAGCAGAGCCTGAGCTTGGTGTCCCCAGCAGGCACATGGTGGAGGGCACCAAGTCCTTCTGGCACAGCCCAAATCCACTAGCATGACGTCAACAAGACATCCAGCAGTGCAGCTCAGGGGTGGGACCAGCCCATAAGATGGAGAGGAGCTCACCAAAGGAGTCACCACCAGCTAGCAGCCATCTCACAGCAGCTGGGGTTGGTGGAGGTCGTCCTCAGCTCCTGGTCCCAAACCTCGCTCATTCCCACTCACACCAGCAGTTTGCATGCACCCAGACAAAGAGGGTGTTAGAAACCCATTGTGCCATCCTTGCAAAGCTCAAAACCTGTTATGAGTAAGAACCTAAAGGATTAAAAGAGGAAAACAGACAAAGATGGGCAAGGAAGTAAAAAATCCCTAAACAATTTCGTTATGCAAAACACATTTCCCATTACAAGAAGGTAGCCTTCAATGAAAAATACTCTATGTGTAGATCGGACGTACTCGAAGAGGGACGGCATTTGCAGAGCTCTACGAGGAAGGCTCAGCACTTCTGAGGCTCGCTTGCAAACCTCCCACCGCTGGCTGTAGCTCTGGCCAGAGCATGTGGCAATGGCACTTTATCAGTCACATCTTGCTTTTGTAACAGCTGAGAGAAACTGCTGTCCTCCTGCTGCCCGGAGCTGCAGTGCCTGCCAAGCCCTAGGCTCCGACTCATCCATCACTTGGCCAAAGAGTTCCCGCGGGCTCCTGCCTCCCTCCCTGCCACTGTTTAGGGAGCGAGCCAAAAAAATCAGGTCCTGTGCAGAGACAGAGCTCGGACCTGCCTTCCAGGGAAGGAGCTGGACATGCTCAGTCTCCTCTGCTCCTCCTGTGTTATAGATCTCCTCCCAAACAAGGTCAATCCCCTTGGTTTTTCCTCATATGTAATGTTTTCTAGTGCCTGAATCAGTCTTTTTTTTTTTTTGTCTCCTCTCCAGAAATGGTGATAAACTTGTGCATCCTGTTGCTGTACAAACTTAAAAATTACTGCTGCACCTTAGCTGGATTTTGGGCATTTCTACGTATTTGTTAACCATCTCTTGGAGATCTGCATTTCTGCTGGATTCCAAGAATTTCCCATGGGAGATGGCACCACCTCTGTTACTCACTTCCTCTTGAACGTTATCGTAGAAGAAACAAGTTTGCCTGCTAAATCAACTTGGTAAGAGAAAGGGGAACAAGAGGCTCACTCTTACTAGAAAGGGTGTGTTTGAAATTGCTTGAATGTTACATTAAAAATAACCAAACAGAAGGATAGCTGCTCTGAGCATTTGCTGTGCTTGCACCTTTGAGATCCCATCTTTCTCTGAAACGCAAGGAAAAAAACCCGAACTCACAGGGGTGAGCTCGCATCCTCCTCCAGCTCCCCTTGTACCAGTTTTGGGATCAGCCTGGCCCTAATTCAGATAATTAAATGACCAGGAAATTATCCCTACGATAAAATGAACAATTTCCTGCCTGACAGAGTCTCCCATTCCTCAAAGGAATGAGAAAAGGCATCTCAGAGGGGTGTTTTCATGCTCACGATGTTGTTATTCCCACCCCTCTCCTTCAGCATCACTTCAGCTGGTTGCATTTCCCTCTGCTTTTCTGGAGGTCAAAGAGTCTCCTCCATGCTTCTGTAGGAAGCCCATGGGAGTCGTCTGGGCACAAAGGGGTGCCAAGACACACCTACAACTGGAGAACCAAAGAGACCCTGAGGTTCAGGGATGGGCTCAGTCCTACTTTTGAATGAAAACCAAGCCCTTGCTCTCTAGCGGCTCAGGTTTCTTCCTGAGCAGAAGTCAAAAGTCTTCTCCACGGTCTCCCTCATGTTGTTGGCATTGTGTAATTTGCTGGGGAAGTGTGAGTAAACACACGAGGGATAAGTCTTGCTGACATATTTTCAGCTCTTACAAAATATGCATCACATCGTTGGTAGATGAGGCAGAGGCAAAGTAATTCCAAAACCACTTAGAAACCACATGTGGAGCACCCAGCTCCAAACCTTCTGAGTCAGCAGGTTAGACCTCTGCCATCACTGCCTTTGCAGCTGCCACATGCTCAGTGTCCCCCTCTTCTTCCAGCAGCTCTCCAGAGCCAGGTTATGCTCCGTTGGCCATAAAACACCTTGACCGAAGTGATGTTGGGCTGAGTGTGAGTTACCACCACTGCTGGGGCTCAGCACGGCAGAGCCGCTGTCTCCCGAAGCCCCATCCTTGGGCAGATCTGCACACCCCCAGCAGCAGAGCTCCTCCCTGGGCCATCGTGGTGGGGGATGGGCAGGACAAAACATTTCCCAGGCGGTGCCTTGGGCTGTACTTTGCCTTCATGCTTGGGCAGACAGGCAAGATAGCCCCAGCCCAGCTGTGGGCAGCTGTGCCTGCCAGGAGATGCCTGCAGGAACCGTTTAGCAGCTACCTCCATCGAGGGCCACACTTTGGAGGGCATAAGGGGTTCACCTGCAGCGCAACCCTAAATTTGACCTGATCGACCACCCAGCCAAGAAAATCCATGGCTTTTCGTGAAGAACCCAGAGAGGCAAAACCCAAGGAGGTGAGGAGCGACTGCCAGAGAGGACCTGGCGTGCAAGCTGTGTCAGCTCAGCATGGAAACCTGCTGCAGCAGGGGCAGCCTCTCCCCCACTTCCCCATCCCGGGGCTGCGTTTCACTGACGTGAGTGAGGCCACTTCCTGCCAGGTTTGCGACACGGGCAGTGGGGAAGGCAGAAGTACAGGCAGAAGGGAGCCAGAGAAAGGCCGAGCAGTGCTGCAAGGAAGGACGAGGAAAGGAGCGAGACCCACGACGCGGTCAGGGACCCCGCATCCCGCTCCCACCGCACCATGTCCCTGGTGGAGACGATCCGGCTGTGGCAAGAAGGGGTGTGCGCGGCCGACAGGAAGGAGTGGAGGGCAGCCCTGGACGCCTTCACAGCAGTCCAGAACCCCCCTGCCAAAATCTGCTTTAACATTGGCTGCATCCACCTTGTCCTGGGGAAGCTGGCAGAGGCGGAGGAGGTAAGGTACAGTCACTACTCCTGCTTGCAGGCACTGGTGAGTTTGCACACAGACCTGCCAGACAGATGAACGCAGTGGGAACAGGAGGAATTAAGGTCCAAGGTCTCACTAAGGGAAGGATTTGGGCCTTTCAAGGCTGGGATGAAGCGTGACACCCCTGAGCTGTTCCTGCTGAATTTGTTTTCTTGGTGAATCAGAGGTGAAGCAGCAGAAGAGGTGCACAGCTTGCTGCTTGCCCTCCCTCTCTCCCAAAGGTGACCATGGGGGCAGTAAGCTGCCGAGCAAGCAGTGGCAGATGGGTCCAACTCAAAAAAATTGGGAGCCTGGTACAGCCTCTAGAACCCAGTGCCCAGCGCTGCAGGGAGACATAGCCCACAGAGCCCAGCCTTGGCCCCCTAGCTAAAGCAGGATAAGTATAACCACTCTATCACCTCATTTTTTTAAAGGTCTCCCCTTCTCATCCCCTTTTTGCCCCACTCCTACCTCCATACAGGCATTCACCCGGAGCATCGGCTGTGACAAGCACCTGGCTGTGGCTTATTTCCAGCGAGGGACTGTGTTTTACCGGAGGCAGAAGTGAGTGGAGGGCTTTAAAGTTTTGGTTTTGCCCTTTGCAGAGATGCCAGCCTTCAGCTGAAGACAACCCCAGGCAGGTTGGTACCGCAGGAGCCAAACTGCAACCCCTTGAGGTAAAACAGAGGCTCCTGTTCATCAGCAGTGCAGTCTTGGGATTAACACCAGACTTGGAGCACCTCTCCTCACCCAGGGTGTCTGAAAACACCATGAGGAGATAGTAGAGACCCAACTATACTCAAGAAAGTTTAAGTAAAGACTTAGAGGCATCTGCGAGGGGTACCAGGCAGCCATAATGCCACCACAAGGAAGGTGACGCCCTTGTCCTCTGCTCCACAGCCATGAAAAGGCCATCAAGGATTTCAAAGAGGCGTTGGCCCAGCTGCGAGGCAACCAGCTCATCGACTACAAGATCCTGGGGCTGCGGTACAAGCTCTTTGCTTGTGAGGTGAGAAAGACTTAACTGGCAGTTTTGATCCCAAAGGATCATTCAGCATCTCAAGAAATCTAAGGAGAAGACAGACAACTTCTCTTTGTGCTTTGCAAAAAAGCAAGCTGGTGCAGTGCTCTGTGCGGTGCCACCACCCTGCTGTCTTCTCCTTCACCATGCTCCTGGCAAGGGTCTGTCTGCTTTAAGAGCTCATTTCTTGCTCCCATCCCTCTGGCAGATACTTTATAATGTTGCACTGGTGTATGCCACGATTGAGAACTGGAAGAATGCTGAGGAGCACCTGACACTGGCCATGAGCATGAAGAGCGAGCCCCAGCACAACAAGATTGACAAGGCAATGGAAGCCATCCTGGTAAGGAGAAGCAGGTCTTACAGCCACCATGTTTGCTCACAGCAGCCCCACAGGGAGAAGGGAGTAAAATCCCAGCGACAGAGAAACCACCTTTTAGCTACAGCTTTAGCAGAGCAGGAGAAAAATGCAGTGGGCTGTGCAAAATGTGGGTGTCGTACTGTGGCAGGAGTTGGTGGGAAGAGCTTTAGGTCACTGGGGAGGCAGGGATGAGAAGACCAGGCTAAACAGACCGTATCAAAGCTGGGGTCAGGCTGTCACAGTGGTGTTTTGACTTTGTGGAGCGAGACCTTAACCCCAGAGGTAGAAGGAAGGGGACAGCAAAACAGTCCCTGCTCTCACCTCTGAAGAGCACTATGACTTCTCTGTGCTACAGAAGCAGAACCTCTGTGAGCTGGTGGCCATTCCTGCAGGGAAGCTGTTTAGACCAAACGAAAAGCAAGTGGCTCAGCTGGAGAAGAAGGACTACCTGGGGAAGGCTATGGTAAGAAAGAAATAATCTTATTTATTAAGGCCAAGCCTGTGGGTTGAGGAGAGCTGCTAACCATCCTTTCACCACCCCTCTGAGCTGCTATCTGCTGCCTGGTGGGCAGCCAAAGATATGGAGCTGGTCCATGCCTCAGGGATCCCCCAAGGTGTGAAGGGAGGGATGGCACGTAGGGGTCTTGTGAGGAACAGGGAGTCTGCAGGAACAGAGGAGCTGAAAGCATGTTTCTGCAGAGCATGGCCTATTTTCAGTTTCTCTCCTTAGCAAGACATGAGGGACAGTCAGTCAGCAACGAGCTGGAAAGGTCCCACTGGAGCTTCAATTAGAGCTAAGATTTTTTTGGGAGGGGAAGAAGCTATTTAAAATCTGATACCCACAAACAACCTCTAGTTCTTCCTCTGCTCCATTTGAAAAGGGGCTTTTCAGCTTGGATAAATGGGCCAGCTTTTCTCCCATGAGTGTGCAAAATCCAAGCACTGGGATATCAGCCTTGGGCTCAGGTCCTGGGAGGCAGCACTCCTCTACGATGGGAACCATCGGTTGTCCAGGCACTAGAGAATCGGATGACCAAGAGGCAGGAAGCTCCTTGAGTGTCCGGGGATCCCCAGAAACTTGCACACAAACATTTATGAACTTTCTAAATGATGTTTAAGGGCTTGAGTGGGACTCTCTGACTCCCTTCAACATTTGTGATTAAAATATAAATAGAAACTTTTAGGTTATAATCACGCTAACTGCAGTAATGGTGGGGCTAAGAACTGAGAACTTACCACAGCTGAGAGGCAAGTTTTGATGCCTTGAAACACTGAGCCTGTAGTCAAAGATGCTTTGACTAAAATCACAGACCCTCTTGAACCTGAAACATCCTGAGGAGCTTGGCTTGGCCGACAGCAAAGGAGAAGAGTGGACAGATGTCTAAGAGAGGTCAACAAGCACCAAATCACTACTTGTCTGTCTTTGGCTCTAGGTGGTGGCATCTGTGGTGGACAAGGATGATTTTTCAGGATTTGCTCCGCTCCAACCACAGGTAAGAAAGACATCACCAGTGAACAGTATCCTCGGTGAAAGTTCAGGAGGACGTGGGGATGGTTACCATCCCACAGCTTTCCAAGGGCTCTGGCTTACAAACAGCAGCATTGCCACCATGAACTTTCCACTACTGCCACAGGTGGGAGGCAGACACTGCCCCCACATCTCAGCTGCTCTCTCTGTCATCAGAGTGCAGCCCAAACCCACCTACTTATGTGGTTGAGGTCAAACCAGTTCCCTGAACAGGGAAGTAGTGGCCTGGCAGCACATCCTCTGCCCCCACTCTCGTTGTGGGGCAATGGCTTTCATCAGGGGGTGGTCTCAGACCCTCCCCATAAGATCCATTGAGTTCATCTGTCTCAGCTCAAGCCATCAGAGAAGCAAGAGCAGTTTTGCTTGCGTTCTCCATCCTCCTCCCAGTTCCTGAAGCCCTTCGCATTTTCATTGCCATTTTCCTAATGACATAGCAGCATCTTTCCATCTCTAAAGGCACCTGAGAGTTTTTACAGAAGCTTTTTGAGAGGATATGGGGAAGCACAGCTGCTGCAGCCTACAGCACTGTGATGCAAGATAAAATACACTCTCCTCAGAGCAGCCAAGCATTGATACCTTGCTGCAGGAGTCAGGACTATTTCAAGTACCTTCTTCAGAGGGTTGATAAATCCACCAGAGACCTTAAACTGCTTAGGCAGGAGAGACCATAAAGCACAACAGCAGCAGCTGGGGATTTTACAAGCACAATAATGGGAAGCACAACTTAGTTTAAACCAGCTGATCCCAAATCTGTGATCTCAACCCTCTGCAAGCTGAAATGAAAATCACAAGTGAAAACAGGATTGTGCCTCTGAAAACCAACTGCAAGTGGAAGAATTTGGAAACTGCTCCTTTGAAGGAACAAAGCCGATGATATTCCTTACGACACTTAAGGCAGTTGTTTTACACATCAGGGTGGCAGAGAGCCAAAAAACTACTACAGCTGTCTGCAAAGCAGAAAAAAACTCCCTTTAGGTTGAAATTGTCTGACCTGACACCAGCATGGGGAGAAAGGAATCATGTAGGGGTGATGGCAGGCATGGTAGAAGGCTGCAGGACGTTTCTGCAAGGCAAGAGAAAGGCCTCCAGATTACTGATAATTTTCTTTTTGTCTTCTTGTTGGCAGGCCTCTGGTCCTCCACCCCGGCCCAAAACTCCAGAAATCCTCAGGTGAGTTGCATGAAGGACAGATAATGCTGCTATCCCATGCAGCCAGGTCCAAGCCCATCCTGCAGGATTGCAGCTGAGTGTCCAGCTGGCACCCAAAACTTAGGAGGGGCAGGGAATGGATCATAGAAACAAGGAGGTGGAGGTCTGGGTTCACCTTACAAAGTAAAACAACAATGTTGCCCACCTTTCTGACCTGGCTGCTGCTCCTGCACCCAGGGCCCTCGAAGGGCAGCCACACCGCGTCCTGTACGAGTTCACCCCTGAGACTGCCGAGGAGCTACAGGTCCTGCCGGGAAACATTGTCTTTGTCCTGAAGAAAGAGAAGGACAACTGGGCTACGGTGGTGTTCAATGGAAAGGTACCAGGGGCATGCTTGGCAGGAGAGGCCAAACAATGGGGTGGGCGCTGTGAGGTTCTGCAGAGGACTTGCAGGGCAAAGCCTTGCTGTCAGCAACTAAATGAATTTCTGACTTAAGTCCCTTATGTCCACCCTGGCTTAGGCCACAGGGTTCAGTGAAATCCATCCAACCTGCAGCAACTAACCTTCAAGCCTCAGGGACTCACCTGGATTCAGAGCAGGGCAAGGACAAACTCAGTTGCATCCTCCAGCAGTGGGTTGCCTCCTTGCCAAGCAATCCCCACTTGTCTCTCCTCCCACAGAAAGGGATTGTCCCCTGCAACTACCTCGAGCCTGTGGAGCTCCAGAACAAACTCCATATCCAGGTAAGGAGGCCCAGGAGGAGATGGTGTCCTGGGGAGGGCAGATCCCCACACATTCATCCACCACTTATTCTGGGCCTTCCAACAGAACCCATACCTGCAACTCCCTCCCCCTTGTAGTGCTGGGGTTGGTTCTTCTGGCTCATGGTCACCTTAACATGAGCTCAGAGACCTGCAAAATCTGGGCAGATGATGTGTTGATGGCCCCCCGGGTGGTGGTTGGCAATGCTGGGTAGATAAGGGGTAGCAAAGTCACCCCTCCTCAGTTCAAGACCCCATACAGACCTTGGGAAAATAGCAGGTTGGAGGGGTCGCTCCATGGGGCAGCAGGGCCCCAGCTCCCCTAAGAAGGGTGGGATTGACAACACTATCTTCTTCCCATCCGGCACAGGAAGAAACCCCTTTTGAAGTTGAGATACCAGAGCCACCCAGCTCCCCCGCTCCAGAGAAGCCACGGCGGCCAGCACCAGGTCAGTGAGGGTGAGCTGAAGGGACAGGTGTGCCTTAGGGGCAAAACCCCTGGCACCAGTTTGGAGACTGTCTCCTCTGTGCTGTGGCTCAGGCTTTGAGACCAGAGCTGGTGTTCATCTCCATCTTGTTCTTCAGCCCATTTGCAGTCAAGGATGGAGAGGTATTAAAGCAGGAGGCAGAGATGGCAACTGCAGTGCTGAGGATGGAGTAAAATACAGCATGTGGGTCCCCAAGGAAAGTAAATCCCTCCACGCTCTTAATGAGCACAGCAGCTAATGGGAAAAAGGGCCTGCGGATAGGACCAGGCCAAGTGACCCAGCTTGTCCAAGTCTTGGAGTAGAAGGTTCCTCACAGGCTTCTACTTAGAGCAGGGCACCTGCGATTGCTTTAGTGCTGCTGTGAGCTGGGCTAGGTTTGAAGGCGCTGCGGTTGCCCTGGGAAGGGGAGTCCTGGCCAATGCTACCCGCTGTCCCACGTCCCAGGCCTGGGACAGGGACTGTAGCACGAAGGCCACCACACCACCCCCAGCACAGCTGGTTCAGGATGCTGGGAATCTGAAATAGGGCTCTGCTGCCTGCATCCGTGCTGCTGCAGGAGTGCTCAGGTGCACAGTCTGAAATTGCTGGTTAAAGCTGGGGAGCATGTGAGTCACAGGCAGGTGAGAACGAGAGTTGAAACAAAGAGCGGGGAGGAAGTGTTGTGAGTTGCTGTCTCTAGAAAACATCACACTGCTCGGAGCTAGGAGCCTGCGGCTGAGCTGTGAGCTCCACACTGCTGCAGGAAAAAACATCTGGGGTATAAAATATCACTGCGCAGAGACCGTCCCGCACTGGTGTTAATCTGCTGCAGTTTATTCTGGCTATCAACGGCCAACCTGCCAAGAAAAGTAGGAATACACGGACAACCAATTGCCAAGCCCCCTGCTCTGAGGTGGGCCTGAGCCGGTCAGTGGTGGAGAAAGGTGGACCAAAAGACTACTGACAGGACAGAACTTGTGTCCGAAGCAGAGCAGCCTCATAGACAGTCCAGTGGTAAAGCTGATACAGAAGATGGCTGTGGCTCATGGGAGTTAAGGGCAAACAGCTAAGGAAACCAACAACCTCAAAGAGCATCTTGATGGCACTAAAAGCCATCACAGATCTAGCAGTGGGACTGCATTCAACAGTGTAGCTCTGTCTCTTCCCCTAACGAGCACAATCGTGTCAAAGCACTGACAAAAACATAGAGTAGATCCTTGTGAAGAGACTTCAACAAACCTGCATGAAATCACCCTACCTGGAGGTCTGAATTTAGCTTTACAACCCTGGTGAAGGACAGGGATTGCCTGGGTTTTCAATGTGGACCTAGGGAGATCAGAGGAGCAAAGACTCTAAAACCAGCAGCTCATGTATTTTTATTTATTTATTTTTTTTAAATCGGAAAGATTTTTTTAAACCGGAAAGATATCTCTATAAAAGGGAAGGCACAGAGCCCAAGCTTCTGCTCAGTGGTTATATCTAAATCTTAAGGATGAACCTTATCGCAGCTGATGCTGCATCCATTCAAGGGACCACCTTGGTGTTGCTGCCGATAATGATGGGTGTTGAGAAGGGCTGCAGGAGATATGAACTTGTATTTAGGCGCAGAGCAGCAATGCTTACCCTGTCCCACTTGCTGAGTGACCTCTTTCTTCCTCCACAGACTACGTTCCTGCTACTGTGGTGCAGCCAAGAGATGAAGCAAAGGTAACAATGGGACCGAGGTCCCATTGATGTTACAAGTCTGCATGTATTGCACATTGAAAGTTGCTGGCATGCCCAGCAAGCAGCATGGCCCTAGAAGTGTTTCAGGTTTTCATCATTCAGGAGCTTCTCCAAAGCATAACAACAGGGTTAGGGGGCCAGCAGGTCATCAGGACCCAACCATGTGACTAGGGCTGCTTTTTGGGAATTCTCCAAATTCCAGGTCCGCTCCTTGGTGGGCCTGGGGCTGTCAGCAGAGCCCTTGTATGACTCTTACCTTGGCTGACCTGCAGCCTTGAATTTGGTCACCTGAAAGCCACAATTTGGTTGCTAAGTACCTAGTCTATTACTGCGCTATCTCCTGGGACAAGCCCAGGGCTGCCAACCAGCTGCACATCCAACCATAGCCTGGGTGGCACAACTGCTGAGCTGCCCTGAGGGAAGTATCACAGGCTGCACATGCTAGCAGAGATGTCTCCCTGACCAGCAGCCAGCTGACGCCCCGCAACTCAGATTTGACTCAGGCAACCACAGTTTCCACATCCTGGTCCCTCTCCCTGCCGTCACCAAGCCACACAAGCTCTGACATCCAGCTCACCACCCACAGGAGGCCGAAGCAGCCGTCTCCAGCCCCCACATCCTCAAGGTGCATTACAAATACACGGTTGCCCTGCAAGTCGAGCCAAGCCTCTCCTACACAGAGCTCCTGGACCTGGTTTGCAAGAAACTGGAGCTCCAGCCCGAGCACACGCAGCTGAGGTGAGGCACTGCCCGCTACAGGGAGCCACAGCCGTGTTTTCAGGGCTCCCACCCTTATCCCGCATCCTCTGCACACCCAGGTACAAGCCTGCAGAGAGCCAAGCGCTGGTGACACTGAGCGCGAAGAACCTGGAGGCAGCTTGGAACCAGAGCAAGGACAACTGTCTGACAGTCTGGTGTGACATCACGGAGGTCAGTGACAGCTAGCAGTGGCAGCCACCTCTTCTGCCTGCTCCTGGCAAAGAACCTAAGCAGATGTTGCCTTTGCTTTCCTTGCCGTGAGTGCAGGCTTATGGCTTCCCAAACAAGCCAGTGACCTCTTGAAAGGCAGAGGAGCAAAGAGTGGGAGAAGAGGAGAAGCAAAGCTTTTGGCTTCTCCTTTTTCTTTGTACCAGGGGAAGAGAAACAAGCTCTGCTTACCAGCTTATTTCCTGCCCTAGGGAGAGGGGGTTTTACTGGACAACAAGCCAGAGGAGTCACCCCAGGAGGTAACGCCAGAGGAGACGGGACCAACCCAAGTTGTAGCACAGTACAATTATGAAGCTACCCAACCTGAAGACCTGGAGTTTCAGGCAGGAGATGTGATACTTGTTTTATCCAAAGGTAATTGTGCTCCTTCTGTGACAGGGGAAGGGAGGGATGTTGTGAGTTCCCAACATCTGCCAGGCAAGCCAAAAATTCTCAGGTATTTTGTCAAAACACCGGACACATGTTCTTCAGTGGAGCCTACAAGCTTCACTAGGGACTTTCATCTCTTTTCCCAAACCCTCCAGTCCTCCAAGGCAAACTGCTTCATGCTGGGGACTTGCAGAGCAACAGCCTGGCTCAGGCAGTCTTCACTAACAGCAAACTTCTCCTGCAAGTTGCAGATTGCCACCTTTAGATGGAAAGTAAGCTGCCCAGATTTCTGCCGTGGGGCAGTTCCGAGAAAGCTTGCACTGAATGCACTGCACAAGACAGGTTAGAAAAGAAGCCTGCAGAGATTGCATGAGGAAGCAGGTGGAAGCCAGGGGAAAGGACAACCTAAGGACACATATGAGAGTTGCTTTCCTTCGCATTGCTGAAAGCTGTGTCACCAAGCTTCCAGTTTCCAGATTCACAGGGCAAATTTGCTTCATCCCCATAATGGGGAAAAAAAAATAAAATCCAACATAGTGAGGTGTTTCCAGCCTCTGCTTTACATGCTCCTGAAGGACAGGGTTTTCAACTTATCAGCCAATTCTCTGGAGCCACAAGACAAGCAGGACCTAAAGTCTGCAAGATTGCTTTCTACCAGTGCCTTCTTCCATGGCAACTGCCTTGTGCTATAGCACAGGCTGAGCTCTTCCAGCTCTACCATGAGCTTCCCACCCAAGTCTCAGTGTTATACACACTTCCTCCAACATATTTTCATCACACTCCTGTTTCTGCAACCCCCTTGCTCAAACAGTTGCAAGATGGGAGTTTCACTTGAGCTGTGTTTAACTTTACTGATCACAGTTTATTTTTTAAAGATGCCTCATTTTGGCCACCACACCATGCCTTACGTTAGGAACAAAGGCAGTTACATCCCAGAAAGCTATTTCTCCCGTTCCACTCACCTGGCACCTTCCTCTGGCTGATTTTCTTTTTAAGGGTACAATCTTTGATTAGCCTCCTTGATCCTCTTTTATATTAGTCTTTAGTGTTTCTATTAGAATTGAGGCTTAAATACAGACTAAATCTCAGCAAGATCCAGTATATGTTTTTGATTTATTGTGCTCCAACAAAAGCTGAAGGTGAGCCCACATCGGGTGAAGAATTGGGTACAGACCCTGTACAGGGCATCTGTTTCCCTCCTCAGAAGAGCCTCTGAGTGAAACAAAGACATAAGAAATTGTTTTAATGAAAAAAAAAATTATACTTTTTGAGATGCATCTTGAAATATCTTGAAAAGGACAGTGCAAAGTTTCAGATCATTTCCTTTCTCTCCACAGTCACTTTGTTTCCACTGTCTTGTATTCAAGGGAGTTTGTGAGCCCCTTGGTCTCTATTTTGATTTACTTTTCCCACTCTGGTTCAGCACTGTGTTCTTTCTTGCCTTACAACTTGACTCTCTACCTTGTTCCCCCTCAGCCCCTTTCCTCCACATTCCTCTCTCTACCAGGCTTTAACATAGTTATTTAGCAGCAGAAAACCTTAGAATGGTGATCTTGGGGCTGTCTGTAGCACGTGGAGGTTATTATGCTCCTGTACATCCCTAGGGTGACAAAAATGTTGTCAATTTTATCTTCCAGTGAATGAAGACTGGTTAGAAGGCCAGTGCAATGGGAAGATTGGCATCTTCCCATCCGCTTTTGTTCAGAACTCTAACACTAAAGACTTGGAGATGTGATTTCAGAAGAGGTTAAAGTTGTGGACACAGAAAGAAATTAAGAATCCATCTGTTGCAATTAAGAAGTTTCCATATTAATCTTTGCATTTGAAAATTGATTTAAAATATTATTGCTACTTGTATTAAAAGCTTTTTTTATTTTACCTTTTTAATCAGTACCTGTTTTAGAGAACAGTGCAAACATTGCTAATTGTCTTCCCATTAGGAATACATTCAGTCCTAAAAACTGTGCTTATTAAGAGACTTGCTCTGTCCCACCTACCCTATCCTTAGCAAAGCTTCTATACAGACAAGCCAGTAGCTGGGAAAACCCACGAGAGGGTGGTGCCACTTGCATTTACAGCCCTGCCAACAGATCCAGAAGAGGAACTGGCATTCAGGAAGCTGCAGACCAGGAAAGGCTGAACTTCCAACAGCATTTACTTCCTTAAAACATTACTGCAACCCCAAGAGCTCAAACAAGAGATGCTGTGCAGCCTTGCCCTGCTCTAAATGACAATTCAGTTCAAAAACACACTGACTTTAAAAACACCCACCAATAAAAATATACACATTTTTTTCACCTTTGGGAGCCATATCTCAAAGCTTTTTCTCAGCAGTCAGAAGAGACGGTAACTTAGAAAGACGCTGCCTGGAATCTCAACAGGTCATACAGCAGCAAAGTTGCCCCCTACATAAAAGCCTACACAACTTTGATGCCCTCTTCCCTATCCAAGCGGTTTGCCCCCCTCTACCCTTGGCACTACTTCCACACTATTTCACCTTCCCCAGCAGCAGGTCCTTTGGGCATTTTAAAATTATCTACAGCTTGTATATTTTGAGGATGGGGCAGTGTAGATAGAGCCAGCCACCTACAGCGTTGGGAATGCTTTGCTTCAAAGATGCCCCTTCAAAAGGGGCAACAGTTTCCCCACTCTGGATCCTATCATGCAGGTTCTGGAGAACCCCACTCTCCCAATAACCTACATCTCGTATTTATTTTTAAAGGAACTTATTCTGAAGAGTTGTTTGGATATAATAAACACTTGTCATTTAAAAAAACAGAGCATCTCCATAGTTTTCTTTGACACGTTTAGAAGCATGCTGTTTAGAAACTGGCTGCAAACAGCCAACATCCTGATTTACAGGCAGGTCAACGGCAGAAGGATCTGTCTCCTCCAGCTCCATTACCTGTGCTCTATAGGTTCAAGTACTCCAGCCTGCAACTGAAGGAAAGCTTTGCAAGCTACTCCTGTACCTGGTTTTGGTTCCGTACATAAAACGCAATCCAATTAGCTGCGCTGAGCCCAAACCAGAATACCTGTGATTTATTTAGTTCTCTTTCAAATAGAAAAAAAAAAACAACAACTTCAAACCTTCTTCTGACTTATCCAGAAAAATAACACATTTTTAAAAGCCTGCAGCTGAGTTACACAGGAAATAAATGCAACACACAGACCTGGATGGAGAGAACATGGTTTAATTAAAGGCAAAGCTGATTTCAGCAGCTGCAGTTCTTGCACAGACAGACAAAAAACACAAAAAAAGCTTACGACACAAACCAGTTTCTGTTGGGGGTCCCTTCCCTCGCTCCTCCAGCATCGGAGGGCAGGAGGGGAGTCCCAGCCAAGAGTCGGACGCATTCCCGAGGCCAGATGCTCATGCACAAGTGGAACGGTGTGGCTGGGACCCTGGAACTGCCGGGAGTGAGATGGCGAACCTGGTTAGCTCGTATAGGGTGCAAGAGTCAGTGACAGTTCAAACACTGGAATGTTGCAGCTGCCTGGGTACACAGCTCAATACACAAACGGGAGGGGTGGAGAGAAGTACAGAAGGGTTTGGTTCATATTACCACTGGGTGGGAACTTCACTTTTTGGACTTTTTAAAGGAAATACAGCTTCAAAAAGCAACAAAGAAAGTTGATGTTGCTAAGGTGGAGATCACGGGGGAGCTGCTCATACCCCCAGAGGGGTATTGTGTCTCCTCCATCTTCCCTTTTTGTATTCTTTGGGGCTGCCCAGGCTCCAGTGTCACTTCGGCTCCTGCATGTGCTTTGCTCTGCAGCTGACTTCCAGCTCAGAGATCCTGAATCATCACACAAACCCCTACTGCTAACACAGCAAATGGACATTGAGATTGTTTCCATAACTTCCCTGGGAAACCTAACAAAAATGCTGTCCTTTTCTTTAACAAAGTTTCCAGTCTTCCTTCCCCCTAATAAATAGCAAATAAAACGTTTTCCTTTTCCCTTCTGCACCTTTTCATCTATGAACAGCACTATGCTTTCTTCCGTGTGTGGGTTACACACATGTGTCCACGGCTGCCTTGAGTTTCATTCTGGAACTGAAAGTTTGGGGCTGCAGCTGGGGGCGGGGGACACGGGGGGACGGGTTTCTGCAGAGCTGATGTGTGCCTGCGGGGGTGCGTACACTCCGCACTGTCCAGGCTGACTGTAGGTTTTACCCAGTCCTGCTGGACCCCTGATTATTTTCTGTGAGATGTTGCACGTTGGTAATGAAACTACTAGCATCCAGCGAAGACGGGAGGATGGAGAGAGAAAGAAAAAAAAAACAAACCAAAAACCATTGAAAGCTTTCTACCTACCTATTAAAATGAGTCAGGCTGTGAATGCACAGACTAGCCTGCCCTTTGTGGGGCTAGCCACTATGCTACAGTAAAATGTACAGGAATCAAACATTAATTTAAAACCCCATAGCAGTTAACTTGCTTGTCCAGCAGAGTGCTGCAATGCCCCACATCACCAATTATAGCTCAAACACCTACTGAAAGGAGGGCATTTCATGCTGGAGTCTCTAACCCACCCAGGGGCTAGCCAAAGCCTTTGGGTGAAGGGTGAAGTGGTGTCAAGTGCCAGACTCTCTTTCATGAAACTCCTTTGCCAGCCCAGGAGATAGAGCCCCACCTCGCCACCATCCACCTCTGACCGGAGCAGCAACTGGGGCTTTCATTGCTACACACTGACTACGAAGCACGTCTGTGTACGGAAGAATTCAGTGTGATCTTACTACTGAGATAGTAATAAAGATGTTTAGGGGTAATTTCAACTACATTCTCAGTCAGCAAAGCAATCATTAATGGATTCCTATTTTATCTCCCCAAAGAGAGGAAAAGGATTGAGAAGTTCTCATTGGCTTCTCCCATCTGCCCTTCATTCTCAGCTTTTACTTCCCATGTGGCTGGGGACATGCACGATGGAGAAGGTGAGAGGCGGTGATATCAGGTTACTGAGTGAGACAAACAGCAGTTCCTCTCTCCCTCCAGAGGGCCCAGGGATGGGAGAGTTCCTGATGTTGTTTTCTTGCACTGCAGTCGTTTTGTGCACACTCAGCGGGTTGGTGGAGCACTTACGCCCTCCTGACAGCAAGGAACAGAAGAGAGGGCTGCCACCTGCACAGGACTGTGTGGGCCAGTCCTGCAAACCCAACATGCCATGGTTTATGGAGCCTTCATTTGCAAGGGTTGCCACCTCTGTCTCAATGCGGCGGGTTCATGGTGCCTTGTCCGCGTTGCTGCTTCTGCTTCTGCTGCATTAACAGCTGCTCCAGGGCTGAGGGTCCAGGGTGCATCATGGAACTGGACCAGATGGACTAAAAACAAACAGCCAACACTAGCACCTCCTTGCGTTAGACAGCCCCCCTCTTACAGACGAGAATGTGGAGACAGTTTTCTATATTCTCCCTCTTCTCTTTATCAGTCATACCTGGCTTATCATGAAAGTTATCCAGACTTCAAAGAGAGGCCTTCTAAAGAGAGGCTCCCTGGAAGAAACTTATCCTCCTCCAGAATCCTCCTTACCATAAAAATTCATCCCACATTAATGATTACTAATTTTAGACTAGTCAAACCAAATGTTATAATTTTTTTTCCAGTTCTGCCAGCCTGGTCTTGTTCCGCAAAATATTCTAGAACAGCAAGAACTGGAAAACTGTGACATCTTCCAGCACTGGTCACACCTCCCACATTGCCTGCGTAAGTGAATCTGTACGAAAAACCTTCAGTTTCTGACACTGAACTCTGACACTTGCAATAGGCTAACGCTCATCACCGGATCTTCTGGCCCCATAGACAAGCACCCAATTCCTGAGCACAGTGTCAGTCAAACATACCTTCAGGCTCTCCATAAGCACAGCTGAGGAGTCCTCCATAGCGGGAGGGCCTTGGGCTGCCCAGGTGCCACTGGGAGCACTGGACTGGTGCCAGCTGCTCTCTGAAGATGACGATGTTGCTGGGAGATAGTCCAGACCAAACCCTCCCATTGCTAAAACAGGAGAAAGAAAAGTTCAAAGGAATGTAGCAAAACCACGGCAAAACAAACAGCATCAGCTGGCTTCGCGAAACCCTGGAAACCCAGCACTTGCCTGGCTTATCTGTTTTCCAGCGGTCTGCGACTCTCCTATCTCTGTTGTCTGGAGTCCCAATGGGTCCAAAGTTGGAGAAGGGAACAGAATTGTGGTTATGGGTTGGAGGGGAGCTTGGCAAGCTGCTGGGGTTGGAGGAGTGAGGAGACTGGCTGGCTGGTGTCGAATGATCTGGTGATTACAAGGCAAGAGGAAAAAGGTCAACAGAAATAGCAAGGCTCCTGATTTTAAATTTCTTAGAGCTGCTGCAAATTCTGCCATCACTCAGTTTTCTCCAATGCTGAAGGTCAGTTTTTATTCCCTCCATTACACAAGCGTAATGCAAATTCCCAAGTTCTGAGTGAAAATTTTTGAGCGTATACAAGAAGAGAATGCCTGTGTTTAATTCATACATGTGCTCACCAGAAAAACCAAAAACCAGTAAATCTCAAGAGGGCTGGCTATCCAAAGCTAGTCTTCCCCATGTTTCTTGAAGAACTTTTCTCAAACTAAAAAAACATGTACCTGTCTCCAAGCTTGACAAACCAATAAAAAAAAATAAAATAACAACAGTAGACCTTGAGGAGTTTGCAAGTTTACAACTCCAACTCCCAGGTCTGTGAATGTTTTACACTTCTATGAGTCCTAAAGCAATCCAGACCAGAACTCAATACTGAGCGAAAGAAGAGAGCAAGCATGGAAAAGCCTATCTGCAGGCAGGAGACAATGATGCCTGAAGACAACACAGCATAGTAGGGTGGCAGGAGACTATGAGGTCTTGAATGGAGAGGTGAAGGGAAAGAAAGCTGAAACCATGTGAGCCATAAATCCTGCTAGAATAAAAGCACTTTGCAACTCCTTCCATTTCACCCACAACGGTTATTCCTGGTTGGCTGCAAAAGTCTCAGCGCAACCAAAAATCTCATTCAGTGCAGATGTTATTTAAAATCCACTTGTTTCTTAGATTCAACTAATTTCTCCCCTCACACTCTTCTGGATTTTTAGTGAGAATAAAAATCATGACATAATAGTTGTGTTTTATGCCTTTAAGATAATTACTAAGGAAAAAACTGTTGGCTTTGTATGCTGCTTAACAATAAAAAAAAACAAAACCAAAAAAACCACACACAAACCAAAACCCAAAAACACTGTCAATATTTTTCTCCACACTCTTCAGTCATACAGCTTCTTTCTCATTCAAACATCTACATTATGAAATCCAGTTCTTCCTGCTTTTTCCAAAGAAGCAACACTGAAAACATACAGATGTTTGAGTTGAAGCCCTACTCCCAAATGCTTGTCAGGATTCTAAGTCAAAGAGATTTCAGGATTTAACACCTCCTACAACTTTTATCCTGCTCAACTACTTCAATTAAAATCCAGGTTCTTACACTATATTAATTACAGAATCCCCTCATATTTCTGAGGATATATAAAGAAAAACAAACAGAAACCTTCAGACACCTTGTCAAGCAGATATTTTTTTTAATTTCCAGTTACATTTAACTTGCAGTAGTTTCAGAATTAACTCAAATCCTCTTAAATCACTAGACACTACCAGGATTACCTGAGCTGGCTGGAAGGGATGGAGACCACGGAGTCCCTTCAAAGAGAGAATATAATGAAGTCTCCTGATGGGCAACTGAAGGGGTGACTTCTGTTTTTGTGCTGGTATTCATATTTTTCCCATATACCTCATTGAACATGCTGTTATTTGGATATCTTTCCTGCAAAAAAAAATTAATTTAAGACTTTAGGTATTGGATTTATTTCAAATGCCAAGAAAACAATTATAGATGAAAATGTTTTCCTAACGCTTTTTTTACTCCCCAGCCCCCTTTTCTCTGACTATTTTATTTAACGTAGAATCATAGAATGGTTTAGGTTGGAAAGGACCTTGAAGATCATCGAGTTCCAACCCCCCTGCCTTAGGCAGGGACACCTCCCGCTAGACCAGGCTGCCCAAGGCCACGTCCAGCCTGGCCTTGAACACCTCCAGGGATGGGGCCTTAACAACCTCTCTGAGCAACCTGTTCCAGTGCCTTACCACCCTCAAAGTAAAAACTTTCTTCCTAATGTTTAATCTAAACCTGCCCTCTTCCAGTTTAAAGCCATTCCCCCTCGTCCTATCGCTACATGCCCTAGTAAAAAGTCCTTCCCCAGCTCTCCTGTAGGCTCCCTTTAGGTACTGGAAGGCCGCAATAAGATCTCCCCGGAGCCTTCTCTTCTCCAGGCTGAACAGCCCCAACTCTTTCAGCCTCTCCTCATAGGAGAGGTGCTCCAGCCCTCGGATCATCCTTGTGGCTCTCCTCTGGACATGCTCCAGCAGGTCCATGTCCTTCTTATGTTGGGGACTCCAGAGCTGGATGCAGTACTCCAGGTGGGGTCTCACGAGAGTGGAGTAGAGGGGCAGAATGGCCTCCTTTGACCTGCTGGCCACACTTCTTTTGATGCAGCCCAGGATGCAGTTGGCCTTCTGGGCTGCGGTTGCACATTGCTGGCTCATGTTGAGCTTCTCGTCAATCAGCACACCCAGGTCCTTCTCCCCAGGACTGCTCTCCAGCCATTCCCCGCCCAGCCTGTATTTGTGCTTGGCATTGCCCTGACCCAGATGTAAGACCTTGCACTTGGCCTTGTTGAACTGCATGAGGTTGGCTTGGGCCCACCTCTCCAGCCTGTCCAGGTCCCTCTGGATGGCATCCCTCCCCTCCAGCGTGTTTACCTCACCAAACAGTTTGGTATCATCGGCAAACTTGCTGAGGGTGCACTTGACCCCACTGTCCATGTCGCCGACAAAGATGCTGAACAGTACAGGTCCCAGTACTGACCCCTGAGGAATGCCACTCGTCACTGGTCTCCACTTGGACATCGAGCCGTTGACCACAACTCTTTGAGTGTGACCATCCAGCCAGTTCTTTATCCACCAAGTGGTCCATTTGTCAAATCCATGTCTCTTCAATTTAGAGACCAGGATATCATGTGGGACAGTGTCAAACGCTTTGCACAAGTCCAAGTAGATGACATCAGTTGATCTTCCCTTGTCCACTGCCACTGTAACCCCTTCGTAGAAGGCCACCAAATTTGTCAGGCATGACTTGCCCTTGGTGAAGCCATGCTGGCTGTCACCAATCACCTCCTTGTTTTCTATGTGCCTCAGCAGAGTTTCCAGGAGGATCTGCTCCACGATCTTGCCAGGCACAGAGGTCCTTGGGTCTTCCTTATTTCCCTTTTTGAAAATAGGGGTTATGTTTCCCCTTTTCCAGTTGGCAGGAAAGTCATGAACATGAAGTCCACCACATTCTGAATCAGAACAGATTTCTCCTGGCTGGACTGCAAAGCCTTCACAAAATCTTTAAATTACTAGTATTAAATATTGTATCAAGACCACGCTCAGTTCTCTGGAAGAAGTGGTAATCCATTGCTCAGGAATAAAAACCTACACATAACAAGGCTTTGAGGTGCACCTTTTCAGTCAACTCCACAATTCTACTAAGAGCAAGTGGCCCATGAAGCAAGATTCAACAGTATGTCTGCAGAACTATAGCTAGGATGAATTTGGGAAGACAACTGATAAGGCCAAAGATAATCTTGCGGATACAGACTGAAACCACACACAGATACACAAACCACATACAGATTTCTTTCAGGTTTTCCATTGGTTTGAACTAAAGGATATCCCCATATTTCTTTCATGTTACCTTGTTTAACGGCAAGCTCAAACAGCAAAGGACTGCAGACAGTAAAGGTCCTCACTTACCTGATTAAGAGAAAAGCCACTGAGGGACAGGAAAGATGATGACTGAGACATCAGTTCTGATGGTTTTTCCAGCAGGGACTTCTTCAGAAACAAAAAAGGGAAAAAGAGAAGTTAGCGTTCAGTGTAGTGAGTAGGAAGAAAGTATGCTATCAGCAACTGCCAAGGTTTTTTTGGTCACATTTAAAACCTTCCTTGTATTTTAGCTCCTGTACCTTGGACAACAGAAAGAGCAAACTAAGAAGTGCAGAAAATCAGTAGTTTCCCTACTAACTGTAATTAATATCTAAAAATTAACAATCCCATTAGCCAGGAGTCTCAGACAAACCCTACTGCCAGAACAGCTTTGCAAATTGTAAGTGTAATACTTTGTCTGATACATCTAGAGGGGAGATTCCTGCCAAAAAACCCCTATGGCTGTGTAGAATCTTGTACAAATGAGACAGGATCATTCCCAGTGATCAGAGGACTCCTTCGAAACATGTGTAGACTCTTATATGTTGCTAATGACAGAATACTTTTTGGTTTTGAGAGCATCCCTGCTGTATAGACATTCTCAGACAGTAAGAGCAGATAAGTGCTGTGATTTTTTAATTGGGTTAAACAGTCCAAGTTTCATTTAATGTTCTCTCATTTTCATTATAAATGACTGAGGAGAGGAAGAAAAAAACCCCAGTGTTTATCATATAGGTTCCAAAACTCCCCTGGGGTTCCATGTTAAGCTAATGTGGATCATAACTTTTCCATCATCTACACCACCCCCTCTCATACAGTTGTTATTTCCAGCATAGTATTTCTCAGCTTTCTCTTCGGTTCTTACAATGATTAAGCAGTGAAAAATAGTGTCTCTGAAACAAGCCTATTTAGGGAAGAATTAGGCTCAGTTAACATCAATACAGAAACCAAAGAAAAAGTTCTGCTGGTGGACAACACACACCACCAAACTTAGGATCAGGATCACCAAGCTATAGAATTAGTAAGGTCATATGTAAAACTGTGTGTGATCCAAAATGAAAGCTGTAGTCCTGTTCCAAATAAAAGCCCTCTTGCACTCATACCAGCTCAGCATGTCAGATGTTTTTAAATTTATTGTTCAAACAACAAAAACCTGAACTAGCGTCCCTCTCTCTTTAACATGGTCTCAATACCTGGAATATCTTTGCTTTTATCCTGTAAACTCAAGACAAACAGCCTCATTTTCTTGGCAAGCAGCTCCTAGCTTGTTAGATTTTCAAAGTGACAACTCATTACTTTGAAAGCACGTTTTAAAAGGCAGACAAAATTCACACTCTGCATATCCACACAGCTTGCACAGAGAATTTCCTTCCATTTGTCAGCAGACAGAAACTGTAAGAGCTTCAAAGAAAGCTGCTGAAGAAGCAGCTATTAGTTTCTTAGCAAAGGTACCTAATGAGACAGAAATGGGTGTCTATTTTGCTAGTGGCTCCTTGGGTTGGCATGTAAAATTGAAGAAAAGACTTAATCAGAGATTTCAAGTAGAGTCACAAATAACTCTTCTTTGTTACTGCTACTAATCTGAAAGAGTAGTATTTAATGAACATGCTTGTAGCCATACTAGAAAGGCATACTGCATTTTCGGAGGCAATTTACAAATTCAGCAGCTCAGAACCTCCAGCTAGTGAACTAGAAAGGTTTTAATACATAAATGTAGAAAAAAATCTCAGTCTGTCAAAAATTACTGTATTTCTATAGGAGTTGCTGATTATTTAGCCAGTTGCTTGCAATTTTCTTCCAAAGCCATCTTGTTCTTTTACAATCTCTTCTGCATTTAGTAGGGCAATTTCCCTCTGCCTTTATGTAATTTTTTATATGCAGATTATAATAACCCACACTTCTTCTGATGACTTCCCACAACTGAACCTTCCACTGTGCTCCCGCTCACCCTTATTACTAACCCCATACAACTGCAGAAGAGCGAGTGCATTAAACAATGCATCAACATCTCTCCTGTGGACTGTACTTACAAAAAACCCCACTGTTTCAATTTCTGAACCAACTTGCTGGCCTTGCTATACTGAGGGCCTTCAGCTGGTCTGAGCTCTTGCACTAGGTCAAGGGTGAGGCAGGGAATTGGACAGGAGGGATGGGGGAGAGAAAGGAATTTCATATTTCTTATAAAATTTCACAGAAGAAAGAGATGCCAGTTAGAGTGAGAAGCAGCAGTATTACGTCAAATACATACAAAGAGGCTTCGTCCAGGAAGAGAGGCGAGAGGCCCCAGCAGAGCTGGGTAAAGATCAGGAGGATTAGAGAAAATCAGCTCTTCCTCCTCCTCCAAGGCAGCTAGACTCTTTAACAGGTCCGGAGGAAGCAGAGGGGAGCTCTTGGGGTCCTAGTGACAGAAATGAGCACAGTGAGACAACAGAAGGCAGAAAGGGGAACAGCAAGAGACAGTGAGGAGAGGCTAAACCACAGCAGGATGAGAGAAAACAGCAAGAGAAAGGCAGAAGATGGCATGCAGAAGTGCAAGGTGAGAAAGTGGTGCAGCAGAAGTGTGTTGAGGTACACAGAGAGAAAATGCTGGGCAGAAAATGAAACTAACCATGTGGTCTAACACGTACTGGAAGGAGCACTGCCTCATCAAAATGATGGGCACCTAGTTTTAATTAGTGGAGCGTGTGCATCCCATTGCAATCCATGCCAAACACTGAACCTGTTTTCACATTCAAGGACAAGGAACACGAAATCTTACAATTATTCTTCTACAGCTGACCTGTGAGTAATTTAGGTTTCAAGTAGAATCGCATTTGCATCTTCTTCCCTCCTCTATTTCTGAGAGTTTAAATTCCATCAGACTTATTTCCACTGCTAATGGCTGCCACAATAATGTACAGCTGACCAGACTGCTGGACAAGAAAACCCTGCAAAGTGCTGGTCAAACTTGACATCTTGAATTTTGTGAGGGATGCTTAAAACACAAGCATCACAGGCACAGCTTCTGTCCATACTGCACTGCTTGCAATAAGGCAAGGTTTCCCTTTTAGGGATAAGAACAAGGCTTTGACCTTGTCTCCATCTATAAACCACAACCTGACACCAGGGTAGAGGCAGACTCCTGTATATTGTCTGGCATTTCTCTCCAAAGGATTAGACAAGTGATCTCAGCTGACCTTCTGAAAATCCTGAGTGCATTTACAGAGCTGTATCTGACCAAAGATTTAAAGAGGCCTCTATTTAAGCTTCCCTATAAACATCACCAAAAGCACTCACAGACAACTCCAGGACTGTTAATAAATAACAAAGATTGCAGGTTTTATAAATAGCAATGCAAAGCACAACTGCACGAACAGAAGCAAAGTATTCCAGTAGTGCAACCAAGAGCTAAGCAAGTCGTTCAGCTCTCTCATTGTGTGGTGCGGTTTGCAAGGAAAAAAACAAAACAAAACAAGACTGCTCTTCTACCATCTTCGATTTTGTCTCAATCTGACTACTGCTGCCTCTGCTGTTCAACACACTCAAGATATTATGTGGGCGTTAAGAGTTCATCTAAAGGGTAATAATTCAACTGCAATTATCTGGGTGACTTTTATGGTTTTTATCAGTTGCCACACAAGAATTTTCTCCAAAACTATCAGCAGCCATGTTTCTTTCTTGACCTGACAGACACAGTGCAGAGATCAATGTCACTTCTACACTGAACAAGACTTACAACTACTTGAAACCAAATCTTCAAGAGCCGGATCCCACACACAGCCAACCAACGGGGAGAATTCATCACTGTTCACTGGAATCCCATTTACTGATACCCTGCTCCCTACTAAATAAGCTCACATTGACCTTCTTGGGGCTACGGGGCGTTTCTGAAATGGGAAAATTCCTAGAGTTATCAGGAATATCAGAGCCCCACTGGTTTTCACCACTTACAGCATGGATCTTTACCTCAAAGGTCATCCTGGAGACAGCATCCTGCTCTGGGCGGAAGACTCCTTGCCGTTTTCCCCTGCGGTCCATGTTAGACTGCTGTGCCATCACCCTATTGTCAGCCATGCCATAGGAAGAGTCCCAGTAATATTCTGGCACCTTGACTTCTGAGGGGTTTTGGTTATATGGCTCCATTGGGAAAGGCTTCATTTTTTTCTCCAAAGGTTGCTGTTGCATCACGGGAGGCTGTAATGACTGTTCAAATAGTTTTAGAGGGTCCTGGGCCTGCAGGTAATAGGACTGCTTTACAGGCATGATCTTCCCCAGGGAGCCTTGGACTTGAGGTGGGTTCCAGAGCTGCTTTGATGAGTCTGTCTGTGGATACTGAGGCAGACACACATGATTTCACCAGAAGGTAAGAACAATTAATATTAACTGAATGCCTAACTCTATTCAAAATGTCAATCTGGCTCACTTGTTATAGACATTTCCACATGATTTGCTATGTTATTCACCAAAATGCACAGTCTCTAATGCTCCCTAGTCAAGCTTTATGCCAACAGCCAAGTATAATCCTTACTCTAATCCAGTACCTTATAAACACCTTTACTAAGGTACCAAGCCAGCAGTTTGCTGCCCAGAATACCAGGAGCGTCTCACCATTGAGTCCAGACATGCCAGAAGGGAGATTTCTCCAGCACAACGTGAGCATAAAACTAAGAGCTGTGAGAGAACTGACACTGCAACCCAGTTAGCCAAAAAAATCATGTGGGCGAAGGTTCAGACTTGGTCTTCATTACTTACACAAGAAAACAAGAAAGGCCTAAGAGAAATACCTGATCAGAAATATCACTTTCATACCTTGTCTATAAACAGAAACACACAGATGACCACCTTCTCATTCCAGTAGGTACCTTCCTCTCAGTTACAGAATCATACATTCATACTCACTAAACTTCAGCTCTTTTTCAAATTTTCCCAGAAGTTCATAGATCAAAATTCCACACTAAGGTCTTTAACAATGGTTTTGAAAAGGTAATCCAGGAACATAAATCTTGAATGTTGCTATTTATTTTGAAACTAAGCTTAGCGCATCACATTAGTCAAGTTTACCTGCTGGAATCCAGAGTGGTGCGGTGGGCTCTTCCCCAGGCCCTGGACAGCTTTTGTAGGGGACTGTTGCTGCTGTTGCTGGGCCAGAGCTTGGACCTGTAACTGGCCAGCGGACTGTGCTGTTGCCTGAGCTGGTAAAGATGAGAGGGGTTGCTGGGAAGGAGGTGGCGTTTGCTGAGGTCCCTGGGTCATTGGCCCTGGTCCAGAGGGCCGTTGCTGGCTGTAAGGAATGTGGGACTGTTTCCCACCTTGCACCTGGTTTCCTGCAGGCGAGTGAGCTGTGGGCTGGAGGAAGGTTCCTGGGACAGAAACACCACCTGGGAAGGTGTACCCCGTGCTCATGGAGAAAGCCACAGGAGGTGGGACAACATAGGTTGGAGGTGGAAACCCTAGAAAAGATAAAAATGTACCTTTAAATGCAATTTGGCAGAGCAGATAGCTCCCTCGAGAAAACATTTAGTAGTCAGGGGTTTTTCTTCCTGTTTTGCTTGTTTAGACCATGAGGACAGGAAACACCAAGTACAATTTGCATAGGTGCACTATAATGTCCTTTCTCACCCCTGCAAGGGGATTCAGAGTTTGCTCTCGAGTGTTCTTGCAATACTCCAGACACCAATAAGTCAGCCAGGGCAAGTTGCAAGTTTCCCACCTCCCACCTCAATTTCCCTTCCCTCCCGCCCCCTTACCTTTTTCCTTCACTATTTGGGGGGTTTTGATGCTTTAACCCCAAGTTTCCACCCCTTCAAACACACACATTTTCAGGGACTAAACTTCTGGACCAATGGACAGAAGCAATCAATAAGTCTACTGCCTCCTCCCAGAGGATCACCAGTCTCAAGATCAATTTAGATAGAGACAGATAGTAAGCAAACGAATCCTCATATCCACAAAATCAATTTCTTTCCTGTAGTTCACACTGAAAAGCTACATTTGGAAGGCAAGCTTTAATTCTGTGTCTCACAGGCCAGATTTTATGCTGACTTTGGGACAGGGAAGATGTCTCTCTGTCTTATATTGAGCAACTACATGTAACAGCTGCAGGCAAGATCCAGCTTCCAGCTATTTTGTAAGCAAACATGGACAGCAAGGTACAAGAGGAACACTTCACAACAAAATGGGAACATGCAACACAGCAACAACAGCAAATAAGATGACACAAATTACAGCTTGAAACACGAGCACCACTACAAAAGAAACTGAGTTTTAAAGAAGAAAGCAGGGTGATTGATCTTTTGTAATGGAGTCCTATGCAGAGAGAACACTTCCTCCCCAGCTAGCAGAACACTTTGTCATGTTTTAACTAACTACAGAAACAGCCTACTGTGAAGTTCCTTGATCTCACACCCACTAACCAAGAAGGAAGGTGGCAGATCTCATGACAGACCTTGATTCCAAAGCAAAAGGAATCTTACTTATCTCATTTCAGTTCTGCTATGCCCCTTCTTTACTAGTTTGTAAGATTCTCAACATGAGAACGCATATGCATTAAAACAGCTCCTACCTGTAACAACCACTATTACAGGATTTTCTTTGCAGTCAACAGTAAATCACACTTCAAAAGAATGACGCAAATTACCTGGCCGGCTAGGAAGGGGAGGGAAGGCTCCTGGGTGATGAATGGGGATGAACTGAGAACTGCTGGCCTGACTTGGAGTCTGAGTTACAGGTGTTTTCCTGGCTTCAGATACTGGAGTCTTCCTCATCTCCGTCTGGGATTTCACCTAATGCAGAAGAAAGTAAAAAGAAATTAGATAACTTTTCCTGTAATCACCCAAGTCATGTCAAGCCAAAAAATGAACTCCCAGATTCTCTGAGAGATTATTTTCTTTTCCCTAAGTAATTGGGAGAGGTTTGGAACACAGAAACCCAGTTCCCTCCTCACTTGACCTCAGGCACTCCTTGCCTCACAAAAGCACTCTAAGGATATCTACCCAGAAGATTGCAACAGGTTCCTTCTCTAGCGAGAGAGTGTGAAGCAGACATAATAATATCCTCAAACCATACAAAGAACTTACCATGCTGCTCACCTTCAGTGCCTTAAAAACAGAAAGTGTAGATACTATTATGCTTCTCCCAGGGCACTGCCTCAACCTAACTCATGCTACTTACCTGCAGCACCTCAAAGAACAAACGCTACCATATTCTTCCTAAGGAACTCTCTCAGCCTAATCCATACAGTGATGTATACGAACAAACTCCTGCATAATACAAAATTCTTTTGACCAAGTGCACACAAGACAAATATCAGAAGTGCTTAACCTCTTTCAGTTTACTGTGTAACTGCTCTATGTTCTGTTAAAAGAGCTGCACCAGTTAAAGGCAGAGAGAAGAATGTAATGTAATGTTTACCTGATTCTGAGTCTGCTGCGGTCTGGGTCTTCCTGGAGAGGAAGACAGAGGGGAAGACTACTTTCCCTTTCTGTTCAGCTCGGCAGAACTGCCTGGAATGCAAGATGGAGCAGGCAGGAAAAAGACAGCAAGCAAGGAACCCGGGCAATACAGAAAGGGCCCAGGAGTAGACCTGACGCCAAGCCTCAAAGGTGATTGAAAGAAAGGGGGTTTATCGGGGATCAAATTAAAAAAATCCAAACCAAACAAACCAAAACTGTGTGGGGTTTATTTCAACATTTAGTGCTGCTGAGTTGAAAGGAGTTAGAGGGCAAGGTCTTTTCTGCCAAAATGCAGTGGTAAAGGGCTAGATGCATTCAAATGCTTTCTTGAGTTCTTTTTCAAATAAATCTGAATTTCCCCATTTAGAAATTATGGGAGCATAACTTATTTTTTGTGTTTAATTAAAAAAGTAGCTTGTAAGACTGGGAGGTTTGGGTGTATTTCTGATCTCCCGCTAGAAAAAGTCAGGAGGGAACTCCACCTCAAAGTTCTGGCTGATGCTAAGCACCATGAATGATGCAGCCCCTGCTCATGCCGCATCTATTCACTGCCCACCTTCGCCCTTCATCACATTCTGTATATTCAACTTACATTGTGCTGTCCCTTTTTTCTCCCCAGTGAGCCAAACATTTTTATAACCCATACTGAGACCTATGCATTCTTTTATAGCAATGTTGGAGAATTCAAAGACACTCTTCCTGCCGTGGGATTTCAAAACATGAGATCTAGTCCATCACAAACTCAAAGCTGGTATAACACATTTCCAAAGGTGGCTTCCAAAAGATCCCCCACATGATTTACAGTTAACTTTTAAAAGCTAAATAACCAAAATCGATTAACCAAGACAAATTTCAGTTGCTTCTCTGCTTCTACTTGACTTCACCTGAAAAGTGTCAATACTACCATTTACTCCCCCAGTAGTCCTGAGGGTTCCTACACAGCACTTGAGAGAAGCACCATTTCATCACAATGACCCTTTAAGAGTACGTTACACCTTGAGTAAGTCTGCATTAAACCTCCCTCAGCACCTAACATTATTTTCCCTAGAGAGGAGAGATTCAGCCTATGTTACACTTTCATGATCCTATCTGAGCGTGCAAGTTTTCCACTTATCCGCAAAACGGGACTAATTACTTTTGTGTAACATTCTGAACATTTTTGCTAAATAGGAACTGCAACATTTGTAGCATTTAGGCTTTTGAAGACAATGAACTATTAAGGAGATAAAGGTTGAAATTTCCAGGAAAGCCAAAGCAGAGCGCTAATAGACCACCAATCGGTACAAAACCTACACTGGTTTCTCAGTGGGGGGAAGCAAATGCTCCCCGTATTCTGGAGTAGGTCTGGATAAATAAGTCCACCAAACTATATATAACAAATGGCATTTAATTGGAGTAGTTGCCATAACAAATACAGCTGATGGAACTAAAAAGTCAAAATTAATTTCTATTCAACAAGAGATGAAGAGTGACCGACAACATTAGAACAGATTCTGCTACAGCTGGGTTTGAAATAAGTTTTTCCTGGGTTTGTTATCTCATAAGACTAAGATAAGCAAAGTTCTGATAAATCAGATGGGTTAAAATTAAAACACCTTCCCTATTCAAAAATCTACACATACTTCTCAGAAGATCTGGTGGGTTTTATCAGCCTCAAGTCCTTATTTTGCAAGACAGGGACACGAACACCTTGGGAGTTGTGCTCAGGCCTGCAACCACATTCCAGACGTGTTTAACAAATAAAAAAGAAACCTGCTACTCTAACTCACCTACTGTGTTGGTTTTCAGATACCAGAATCTTGTTGGGTGACTTACAAACAATTGCCACACAATTTCTGTAAACTATTCCCCTCTACCAATCTTGGTAGAACCCCCTACAAAACCAACTGAGTAACACTGCCAGTTCACCTTCCATTTCATAACAATGCTGTTTAATAGCAAATAATCAGGAGGAGAACAAGAAGAGTGATCCAAGGGTCCTAACAACACAAGCTGGAAAGACTGAAAGAGCTGGTTTGTCTAGCCTAGGGAGAACCAGACCTCAGTTACACAGGCTTTCAGAGCAGTTGCAAAGAGGAAGACAAGTTATTCTGCAGACCTGTCCTGGGAAGCAGTAATAGGCTCACACAGAGGCAAGGGAGATGAAATGCATTAGGAAATAATTTCCACTTGCAAGAACAGTGAAGAACTGACACAGTTTCTCTAGGGAAATAATAGAGTCTCCATCCCTATCATTAAATGCCTCCAGACGTCATCAGGGAATGACTGAGATGCAGCCAAACTATCCAGGTAAAGATCAGATCAACCCTGAAACTCTACACCCTTATTTACTACAACTCAATGGAAGTCCGACCAGTAAATTCACTGTCTACTTACAAGGTCAGCATGTAACATAATGCTCACAGAAACAGGGGAAAAGAGCATACCTCAAAAACATCACCAACAAAAGAGCAGCTGATATGAAAACCAACAATTTGGAGCAAGTGCCTGAGCACAGAATTACGGTTTAAGTGCAGTGTGGCTTTCCTTATTTCCACAGAGGACCACCTGACTGCACGCACAGTAAAGAGGATCTTACTCAACATAAACAGCTGGGTGCTTTTGTGATGTGCCTAATTTATTGAATGGGCACAAGTCAACTGAACCAAAATGCAGAGCAACCAGTTCCTTCACAACAGACCAAGAGCATGACTAAGACCTGGCTACGCGAACTGCCTTGGTAGCCTGAATAATTTGTGGAACAACAGGTAGAAGTCTGTTTAAGGTAGTTAACCTTGCGTTGCCCCCTGCCTTATCCTCCCCAACAAATTCAGACAGCATCAAGGAAAAGGGCAGAGACCCAAACATCACAAATACCTGGTCTTTGAGATAGATGTGTTTCTATTTTTTTTTGTGCATTAACTGTACCTGCAGGGCCCACAGTGAGACCTCGACTCTACTGTAGTCTATACAAGCAGCAACAGACCTGACGCAAGCATCGTACTGCCTAAGATGCAGTATCCCTTTGATCTAAAGGCTTACCTGAACTGCCACGTTCTGCTTTCCTGATTCCTGCATCTTATCCAAGCCGCATTTCTTGGTCTCATTCTTTCTTTTATTGTTATCCTTCTTTCCATCATTCTTATTGGCTACTATTCCTTTGCTATAGTCCCGTCTTTCCCTACCTACATCTTTAGGGGGATAAATTCGCCCTTGCTCTCTGTTAATTTCCCGTGGCTTGATGTTCTCTTTGAACGTGACCATTGGTTTTTCTCCTGCATCACAGTTGTTGTTCAGGCTTCTGCCAGAGGACAGAACTGATTTGAGTCCAGGGCTCCCATCTGTAGATAGTGGCTCTGCAACGGATGTTTCCTGCAAGGCGAGACTCTCTTTGGCTTCACTAGGGTCCTCTAGTAATAATTCTGGGATTTCCGTCAAAAACAACAGCTTTCCTACCTCATTTTCACACTGAATCAACCTGAAAAAGACAGAAAGGAATTGAAAAACAAGTAGGAATAGTTTTTCACGGGGTAACCCACTTCCCCAAATTATAAAAGCAGAAAGTCAGCCTATGCACCATGCATCTCTTCACCCCAGCAAAAAGATGTTGTTACATCACATCTCACATGTAGCATGATGTACACTCACATGCTAACACTCTTGTTACCACTTCAAATACTGTTTCTACTTCGCTGTGCTGCAGTATCACTAAAACGGACTCATCAGACATGATGCTTTAGTCCAAATACATTCCCTATCATAATTTGTCTAAGAAACAATGGCATGCTGACCCACAGAACATGTTATCAGTGCTGTCAGCATCTTGCATTCACATTATAGCTAATTGCTGTGTCAAATTGTGAGAAAAATAAAGCTCAACTGTGGCACCTGCGTTACCTAATCTTACAGCAGCAACTGAAATGCACAGATGCTACTTGCAATTACCTCGGCTGGTTGTCAGCAATCCATTTGCCTGTGAAAATCAGACGCTGTTGCCGTATTCGACGTTGTTGCCCTTCCTTATCTCCTGTAATTGCCTGGTGGCCTTTGGAAAAATCCAAGTTCCTAGTATTGACATAGGAGAGGGGATGACATTAATTAGACAGTTAGCCTCCGCAACAGCATATTTCTTTAGAGACACAACTGGGTTAGCATTACTCTATTATAAGCTGTGAAATTTCACCAGATCCTATTCAACCCATTACAGTTATGGACGTTTGATTTACAGATGCAATTAATTCTCTTCTGGCAAGATACATCTGCATTAAAGAGGTGCCTTTTTTTAAAAAAAAAACAACCAAAAAGACAAAAGCTCATCTGTGTAATAACCAAAAACCACAAAAACAGTAGTTAAGCGAATGCATCCAATATTGTCAACATTTGTGCATAATGTTAAGTACAGGGACACAGTAAAAACCTGTATAAAAACCAGCACAGTAAAACCACATCAAACACTTTTCATGTAAAAGTATTCTTTCCTCACTATTTATTTTTTTCTTTCACTTTACGGAAGAAAACAAAAAGAGTCATAAGCAATATTATAAGCTTATTGCTTTCCCCAGAGTTTTACTGAAGGAGACTCAAGTCCTGCACTGCCAGTTCTCCTGCAAAGATACCTACATCAATCCATACATTAGTAAGTACTCATAAATAAGATATTGTAGGGAACAGGTCAACGTCTATCAAAGTAGTGACATCAGCAAGAGCAGAGTTTCGTTCAGCTGTCACCCACCTGAACGAGGGCCTCAGAGCCAAGAATCCTTGCAACTCAAATTCTTCTGGAAGGGGGGTTGCTGTTGAATAGATGGTAAACAGCGTAAGGAAAGCATGAATGCATTAAGTACAGTATCTTAAGTAGATATCTCAGCAAGGTTGCTACACATAGTAAAGCCGTTTATTAACATGCTCAATTGTACTGGTCCACCCTGCAGTCTGAGGAGCTCGGGAATGATAAAGTAGAGCAAAGTCTACTCAGCATGAGAAAGCAGTATTTGCAGAGTATTCATATGCACTAATACTAGAAGACAACTTGTTCCCTATTTGCTCTTCAACTACAATTACCCACAATGTCAGAAAAAAACTCCATGCGTCGTTCCCAGTTCCTTACAGCACAGACGAGAAACATTCTTACCATTATTATTGGATAGATCTTCTTCATGAGGCTGGAAGCTGTTTAGAAGAGAAATCAGCCAGGGCCATATGCTACAAATCAGAAAACAGACCAATTAAGTGAAAACTACAGAACGTGGAATCTGTTCGCCTTACCAAGAAAACATTGAACTCTATTACACAGTCACAGCTTCCATTAATCCTCCGATTCCCAAGAAAAAGTAAAGTTTCTCTCAAGTGTAAGGAAAAAGACCACTTTCTTGGGAAAAAAAAAAACCCAACTAGTATTTTTAAAAGTCAATCTAAAGTTAACAGGGAAGCCAGGTTCTCGCAGCACAGTGTTCATTATCCAGCAAGTCAAAAGCCTGCTATGAATTTAACTAGACAAACCTATCACATGAGCAGATGTTCAGAGCACCTGTTTGCAATGCATGTTTTCCAGTCCAAAGCTGACTGCTCTCAGAGACGGTAGATTAATCAGTTGGGAAGCAAAACAATTTATCAAGATACCGCTGTGCAGAAGTACTTCTGTTCTGTGAACATTAACACCGTACAGTAGCACTGAAACAGTTACCAAGAAGGTCTAAGTAAGGATTGCACTGAGTAAGACCGTCAAACTAGAGGCTACCTGGCAGTCTCCCTGCCTTGCATTGGCAATATCAGTACAAGCAACAACTGGAAATTCTTGACAAAGGCCCCGGAGCAATTAGTTTAAAAATCGCAACGATCACTGCATACATAGGTGGTTAATAATTAACTGCCACCAACAGTCTGCTTTCTCCTGTTTTTAAAAGCTCCAACCCAAAAGTCTAAGCATCCTGCTTCTACTTCAGTGATGAGCATGAAGTCCTTGGAGGCAACAGGCAAACTATTTTAAAGAGCCCACTGTGCTTCGTGTTAGTGAAATAAATCTCCATCCTCCCTCAGCAAGGCTTTCAGCTGTCATCCAGCACCTGGATTGCAAAATGAAATGTGCACCCAAAAGCCTGAGGTCAGCCACTTTCCTGCACCACTGCAGGGACTGGAAACATTATGTTTATGCTTATACTCTACACTCAACTAAGCTCCTTCCCATGACTGACAAGGAACAGGAGGAAAAAAGGAAGCCTGTTGCTACCTACGGTAAACTGCAATTTTCCCATACAACACTTGAAATAATGAGATTTTATAATAAGAAATCTCTGAAGAAGAGTGATGTAGTGCCACATGTAAAAACCTAGACCTCATGTGGCTTCCACAGGCCAGGTTTGGAAAACTCATTTCCAAAGAACACACAGTAGTACTGATATAGTAATTTCCGTGCTCGGTTCTTGCCTTCAGATTCACCTACTTTCCTAGGTAAACATGTTTCCTTCCTATTTTGAATGCTTGTTCAGTTTGGGGTAGGATTCATTATCCACAGGAAAATGATAAGCATAGAGTGGGAACAACTGATATTTTAAAAAGGAATAAGAATTATTTCTTGAACCAAGAGCACAATTAAGTATGAATTCAGAGTAAGGAAGATTTTCTCAATATAAAACAGACATCAGGTTATTAAACAGAGGCCAATAAAGGTGTGTACGTGGATGTGTTTGTGTAGTCTGCAAAGAATGACTTTCATTAGGATCTTCCAATAGAAATAAAAAGAAAACTCTCATCTTACAAATAATTGGGAAGGTGGACAGTCATCTTGACTTTTTAGAGACAACAAATGTAATGGCTACTAATGTCCATTTTGACAAATCTTAGTGATACTTAGCTTTCTTTTCAAGTTCACCTGTGCAATTTACAGCTGTTTGCTGCCCACTTCACAACTCCCTTCTACAACGAGTACCTGAAAACATCATGTTATCACACCACAGGTTTAAAAATCAGGCATGCTCTTTAAAGAGAACCTGATACTTTCACAGGCAAAAGAACCTACTCTGGCTAATTCAAAATATACATTCACACCTGAGGGTTTATTTTGATACTCCATAAAGTACTGCCTCCATCTCCTCTCTGCAAGGACTACTTTATATCAAGTAGTATCTTCCCTATTAAAATACTGGTATAAAGTCTTCCTAACCCAGGTTATAGGGACCCCTACTTCCCATACATCAACATACAGAAAATGCAAGCCTTGGCTAGAATATCATCTTACAGCACACACTACCAAGAGAGAGCTGAAACCACTGTGGCACATCACACAAGATCAGCTAAGCAAGCTGTTTTCACACTGTTCTCTTTATAGTGGCCATTCTTGGAAAAATACTCATCCAACTGTGTCAGTAACAGTCACTCCAATTTGAAGAAATATCTCACAGGTCAGAAACATTTTATTGAATTGGTATAATTCATGAAAAGTTAACAGGCTATGAAAAAGTTGGTGAGTTTTGAACTATTTAAGCCTAAATTTATGAGATTAGAGGGACAAGTGAAAAATCAGAGCAACAGTCCAGAACAGTAATGCCTGTGCCAACATTTAAAGACCACCTCTACTAAATTCTATTTAATTCCTGGATGATTAGCCGGGAAAACTGGATTCCAGCACTGCCCAAGAGATGGCTTAATGTATGAAATTAAGGCAAATATTCTCCTGCCACCTACCTCAACAAATCTGAGAAATCATTACAATAGATTAGACTAAGGTTACACTCAGTAGTTATGCTCAGGCCAGGCATTATACAGTAGATCCCTCTGATCTTAAAAAAAAAAGTTACATGCAAACCTAAAGCAAATTAAAACAGTGAATTTGCTCATATAGCCCACAAGTTTCATGTTTTGTTTCATGAACTTTTTGTAGCACATACGCTCTCTATCATTTTGATGTCTGTAGTAATGAGTTATATGATCACTTTTCCCATTACTAACTTGTGTATTGTCAGTTATTATTACTTCATGCAATTAAATGTATCAAGAGAAAGATTAACACTCACTACCGTCTTTCATCAACCACTGCCTCCTGGAAAACACTGGGCCTAAGTTTCAGCCAGTCCATTGAAACCTTCACAGCTGGAAGAGGATATGCAGCCCCAGAGTCCTCCTGGTAGTCATTTTGTAAAGGACACTTGCACAGAACTCCCAGAAAGGACACTAGACAGAGCAGGAAAAAAAACAAAACAAAACAAAAAACCAATGTGGGAATGACACTTTAAATTTGACCAAATACCCTAATCAAACACATACCACCCATAAACCCCAATTTTTAAGAGCTAGTTCTTTAGAACAAAGCAGCACAATTACTTAATGTTAAAAAATCCACCAGCAGATCAGAACATCTTTTTTTCAATAGTTTTCTACAATGAAGCAGAATCTTGGTGTCTTCCCCCCACCCCCTTTTTAAGTGTAATGGCAAATCATTCTGGCAAGTTAACAGAATCCAGTGAGACAACCCCATTACAAAAATATTAATTCATTTATTTATGAAAAATTGCCAACTCAACTATCTATCTGCATTTTATCTACTTTTCCAAGTCAGCTGGCACAGGCATCCACTGCAGCTAGCTCTGCAGGCAGGCACCCAGCTCAGACCCATCAGGGCACAAAGCTGAAAAACCATAACCACACCAGTGTAACCATGTGCTTTCAGAATCAACTCCAGGCTTAGATCTGAAGAAATTCAGCTATTCAGAAATTTAAGTGTTTACAAACAAGGCCAAGCTGATCATGGGCCAGATGCAGAGTTCTGTAAGGCTTCAGAGTAAGTCCAGGGCACATAAATCCAGCGTTAGTCAGCACTGCTAGACATAAACAATCCTGTGCAACCATCTCCTCTCTTAACTTTCTCCCATAACGTCCCTTTTCTGATCACTTATCTCACACAACCATTAAACTAGATGCTGACAGCAAATTACTAATAGATTCCACATAAAAATGAAAGAGAAATTAAAAAAAATAAATTAGTTTTCATACTCACTGAAGAGAGCCAGTAACTGTGTCCAGCAGAGCTGCTCATCCTGGCTGTAGCTGTGCTGCTCTGTTTCATTGCTGAAGTCTCGCAGGTGATGTAATTGAAACAGATTGATAACAGTAATATGTACTAACTGTTGAGAATTGAAGGCCTTTTGGAATAACAACCTCTGCAACAAAGACATGTAGAATGTATGTATTTTCATATGGTAAAGCATACACTTGAAAGGATTAGTACTTGCTACTTCACTGCGTGACTAATGCTTCTGCCCTTAAGGCAACATTCATTCTAGATTTTATTTTCAGGTCATCCCTATTAGCACAGCACAGGGCTTCCCAGGAGGACATGGGCAGATGCCTGCTGTTAAGCCCAAGGTTTTTGCTCATACGGCAACTCATGTGCACAACGAATCAACACTCCCTTGGATATGGTGCTCTTTGCATGCAAGTGTGACTTGAATGTACGATGACAGCATTGCAATGCAACTGCAAAAATTACAGAGAGATGAATATCCCCTGTATTTCTAAGTCTTTCGAAGAAACAGCATGAAGAAGGTGACATTTTAAAAAAAATACCCCAGGAAAATTTAACTACTGTGTGGTTATGTATTAAAGACTAATTCCACATCTGACTTCATGGGTCATGGAATGTCATGGTGGACTAAAATAGCACCAGCTATTTACAAATGTTTTTCAGTAACTATGCTGTAAAAGACACCTTTCTCAGAAGAGGAAAACAAACTTTAATGCTTTTTTTGGAGCACTGTCAAAAAAGGAGATATCCTGAACCACAACCAACTTATCTTCAGACACAACAGTCAGGGAAGGCTAGTGAATTAACCAGTGTAAGCATCAGGAAAAGGTTTGAGCTCCATGTTCAACCTTGATTTTTAGCTAAGGGCATGAAGCACTCTACAGCCAGAAGCTCAAACTGGCAGAGCTGTCAACAGCAGAATCACTGGCCTGGCTGAACACTCCGAACCCTACGACTGCTCTCCTCATTCAGACATAGAATGAGCCACACAGTTAAAGTGATTACCCACCATACAGCCAATTTCACATCCACATTCAACCCATTTAAATCAGAAGAGTTGCTCTCCAGTAAATTAAGCCTTATGTCATGTAACATAAACAAAAAAGTAATCTAAGCAACAAAGTGGAGCTCAATTACCTCTCTTAAGACCCTGGATCAGCTCAGAAAAATAAGACTGTTCCACATGCCTGAGCAACACTCATTATTATTGATTATAAGCATTGTGGAAAAAGCAGTACTTGTTCAACACCCAACATCACACACAAAAAGAGAGATACAATTATTTAATTTTGAAACAGTGTTCAAGCAGTTCACATTCAAAGCTAATACAATTCACAACAAGTTTTGCCTTTTTAAAATTTGTATTAAAGACAGTTTGGACCTAGTTGTAGTAGCCCAATTCAATGCAAAAATGCAAAAAGACACTGTAAAGAACATTTGTAATTCTTTATATTGCTAAGACTGCCTTCCCTTTTGTAATTTAGAAAAGCATTAACTGCTCTGTTGAACATATCCATACTACATTTTCCACAAACAAAGATGCTGAAGCAGAGCAGTTTCCAAAAGGCACCTAACAGTTAATACAATGTCCTCTTTGAGATTTTACTACCTTGTATAAATAACTTACAAAATTCTCTTTGTTTCAGTCTTTGCTATATTGTCCAACTTAATGAGCTGGCTACGTAATTAACGGGTACTTCTGGATTTTCCAGAGGAAACAACTTCTGAATAGTTCTAGTCTGCACACAAATTAAGGTTGTACTGGAACACTGTTTTTAAAGGCAAACCACTGACAGGAGAGGCAAGTTGTCTGAGGAAGATTAAAAGCAGCCTTAATAACCAGTGGGAGTGAATGAACACCATCCAAAAATGAAGCTCTCAAAATTCCTCAGGCAACTGAGTCAAGACTTCCCAGAAGAATCAAGTGCTTTTCACAGGTATCCAAGAATCATCCAGGTTAAAGAGCAGAGAATCAACTGCAGTCATTGATTTCTCCTGTATCCCCACCAATAACACACCACATGTCAAATGGGAAAAATCCCTACTATTTGCAGAAGTCAACAGAACTATTCAGTGTTAGCTGCGATGCAAACCTTCCGTAACTGACTACTTGAGCTTCCTGTATTTTAGCGTGTGAAAAAGTTATTATTAGACTGTAATTTCAGAACTCAGCTGCTAAAAATACTCTCCTCAACACACTAATTAATATGGTGTTAGAACTAACCTTGAACTGTTCTTCCAGCTTTTCTCGAAGAGGGCTCAGCTTCTCCAAGCTCTTACTCAGGTACACATGGCCATGAAATTTAATAAATGCCTTGATGAAGTCAGACACGCTCCATCGAGTCTTCACCTCATCACGACTACATTCAGAACAGAAATACCAGACTTCAGTCTTTGGAATTAGACACAGCTGCACATAACTTTACGTACTTTTTCCGTGAAGTTCAAGGAAGGAGGAATGTCCATACAAAGCTATTTTTTCATGTTGGCACAATATGCTTATTTCCTGCATTCACTATTCACACTCAGGAGCATCCCAGACACAAACTGTTCTTTGTTCCATACATGTGTAAGGATGCCCTGACTAGACGGAGGTTGAGGATCTTCTGTTTCTACTATCAAATATGAATAACTTTTGGCAAGGGAGGTACACTTGGAAGAAGTCTCCTCTTCCTCAGCAGAAATACATTATGCTTTGTCTTACCTTTCCAGTGCTTTAGAAAGTGCTTTTTGTAAGTTAGTGGAGGCAGCTGGGAAAGGAAACTTCACAGCAATGCTTCTGCAGTAGTAGAAAATTGTGGTCAAGTGGTCTCCTTTGGAGGAAGCTAGAATAGCCAACTGATTATAAGGCTGACCTAAGGGAGAAAAAGACAAGTTGTCATGGACTGAAGTGTGCTAGATTTCAGCCTAAGTATGGTCACCTTAAATGGGAGCACAAAGTCCTAACATTTTCAGCATACAAGGTTCAGATTTGTCTGCTGACCCTGTTACTCCAGCCTCATATCAGTACCACTCAAAAAAAGCTTCCAAACTTGCAGTACATTTTCTTGTTTGAGTTGAGTTGAGTTGTGGGTTTGGTTTTTTTTTAAACACATGCTTTAGAACTGGACAACAAATATGGTATAAAGAACTAAAGAAGCTCTTAACTTGCATGAGAAATTTGAAAAGTCCAATTTTAGCTACTAAACTTTACAAACTGGCATAAGAACAAGAATTTAAAAAATGCCGCTGGTAGGCAAGTTTTCATTAATTGTACTTTACAACATAGGAATGTAACACAGTATGTATGATGTAGCAGTCGTGAAGCTGTGCATTAACTTTTTTTTTAAAAAATCTTCACAGAAAGGAGACAAGTGACACAGATCAGGCAAACAGACATTATCTAAATGATTTACCGACGTGTCAGGCTTTGTTGCATGATTGTTTTGGGTATTTGGGGAGGAAGGTTTATATAAAATCCCAAGTTTCCAACTGCCACACAAAAAAAGCAATACCCCAAATCTTATTTTGGAATTATGAAGCTAAAAGGTATCCCAGACTCACCATTAGAAGGGACAAGCTGAGCTGCATGTCTGTAGTAAGACTCTGCCTGGCTGGTCTGATTCCTATAGCGAGCTACAAAAACAACAAAAAAAAACCAAGCTGAGAAAAAAAAACAACAACTCTCCTGCACTTACTTTAATAAAATGCAGTTTACCTGAAGAGCATTTTACTATTATTTTAGAAATATGCATCAGAACATACCATTACACCAAGCAGCACGAAGATTCAAAACGTTGAATTTTAAGGCGGTTGTTTTAACTCAGACCCTATTGTCACAGCTTACCAGTTCTTATTTAGAAAGATGTTGTGCCAACAGCATCACATCCAGACACCTAGAAATGTTGTTCATACTTCTTTGTGCAATCAGCAACTAGAACTACTTTTAGGTTGTTAGAAAAGCAATTGCAGATTCTTGTGAAAAGAGAACTTTCTGCAACACACAGTTCTACTCTAATCAACAAATAAATAAACCTTTTGAACTTAATGTAAAAAAGAAACCTTGTTTATGAATGGCTGGATTTCTAACTGTTGTCTTTGTGTACAGGATTCTAAAGTAATGTTCTGAAATGGAGAAGTATGCTGGCCTGCTGCAACAAGCTTTTGTAATAGTTACCAGTTTCAACATTTCACTATGCCTACCAGCTATAACATGATTAGCATGCTAGAAGACAGATTCTAGCAAATCACTAGAAAGCTAGTGATTAACTGTCTCCATGCGTTAATGTGTAACACACGTTATAAAAGTCTAACAACATTGCTTTCCAGACCTTTCCCCCTGCAGCAACCACCAAACATACAAGCAGCTACTAGCTACTAATTTGGAGCACACTTGGCCTAGTAGTTGCCCAGGGTATGTACAGATCCCTCTTCGTGAAGGCAGAATGCAGGTGGGATTCAAATGTCCCACCTCTTTTACCTTCAGGAACTCACCGATATCTCCAAGGTGGACAAGGCAGTGCTGGCAGATGTAAGAGCAGGAGCTAGATTGCGGCTTCACTATGGCGCTGGTGTGCGTCTGTTTATTGCTAATGATTCCCAGCTGGGAAGACTTTACACGACACGGCAAGTCTACATTAAAAACTGTGCACAATTCCTGTAATAACTAGAAAAACAGGTCTAGTTTAGTAGCAGATAAAGATAATAATCAGAAAAGTATTGAAACAACAGTGTCCTGAGCACCACTCAGAGGAACAGATTAGCCAAACATATTGGAAGTGAACAAGCCTAGGTTACTGAAAGTGAGGCTTTAAATTACATTCTCCATACGGAAGTCACTGAGCTCCACACTGCATTATTCTGCCCAGAAGCACAAAGAGAAGTTTTACTTCTCTTCTGTAAGAAAGAGCTGTGCATCCCAAACCAGTAAGCAACTCAATTGCCATGATACTTCAGTTACCAAGTATGCATCAGTGGATATTGACTGTCAGAGGTCTAAAAATCTTGCTTTTAAAAAAAACCCAACCAAACAAAAAAAACAGGCCACTCTTAAGAGGAGCACAGTCTTTTTACACCTAGATGAAATGACACCATTCTCTGAAAACAAGAGAACGAAATGCCACTCCTCTGAAGAAGCAGCTTGTTCCAATATAAGAAACAGCACTACCCTGACAAAACCAAGTTTGTGGGCAACTCAAGGCAATACTGGCTAACAGTTCAGTGGCTGAGTTGTCAGTAAATATTTGTGCTAAGCTAACAGTGAGACTCTTTCAAAGAACAAGGCATCAGCTGCTTGATCAAATATCTCAAAAGCTGATCCAAGGAAAACCTGAACTTTGCCATTCTAATCAGTGCTTTTGAAGTTTTTCCTAATGGAGTCCAGGAAATACTCTGGGAAGTAATAGTCACCAGGTAGCGATGAAAAGTATTTATTCTATTGTGTAACAGAGTTAAAAATGCAAGTAAGAATTGACAGACTTTCTCCCAGTTGGGAATATACTCGGGCTCCAAATAAAATAGACCTGCAGCAGGGTTCCACTTCCAGATAAAGGCATATAGAAAGCCCAGGACTGACAGAGATACGCACTCTGTCAACAGCTAAACACAAGATGCAGTGCTTTTGCTTGCTGCAGAAAGGTTTGTGTTACACCTCCCTCCCCTTTTGCTCTGTCTTTTATGGAGTAGATAAAAATCCCCAAACAAGAAGAATCTCACAGATGAAAGCTGGATAAAAGGAAGAAACTTGACATCTTCCAACATGCTGAATTAGGAGAAATCATGCTCTCTTTCAAAGATGTCATTTACACAGGCCTCGCAGTTGGAGAGCAGCTATCTTGCCTGAGCAAAATATTCAGACTAAAAATGGGACAATTAGCATCACAGCAAACAGAGAAAGATGACCCAGTCTGTGGTGTCATACACAAAAGCAGCAAAATTCCCTGATACAACACAGGGAAAAACAAGGCTTTTGCAAGACAAACTGTATAGATTGTAGAAAAGCTTTGGCAACCACACCACAGCCCATCAAACTGGTGATTTCAAATAAGAGGCTTGCGGGGAAAAAAAATGCGCATGGGAAAAAAATAAAGTCACAAAGATTCTGGAAAAAAACCTGGGCTTGCCTTGTAGATATTCAGAATCAAACTGGGAACTGATACACTAAGAATGCCCTACTGTGTGTGTTGTAACCTGAAGCTGGTGCAAACTAGCTGATAGTTTTGTCAGACCACTACTTGAGATAGCTGATTCAGCAGCGACAACATCACTGCAGCACACACCAAACGAGGAGAAAAAATGAAAGAAAGGCAAGTTAACTTTATTAAGGCCATTATCACACACCAGCTCTTATTCTCCATAATCTACAAACTGAAATCTAACATTGCAAAGAGAGTATGGGCAAAAAAATGGCAGTAAGGAACAAATACGTGAACAGGAATTGCACCCCTTTTGCAATTAACTGAAAATTTCGCAAAAGATACTTAGCTTAAGAGAAAAGCTCCTGTAACTGAAGTTAGCAATTCTAAATAATTGTTGACACAAATATTGAAGTAAGACTGAAGATGTGCTTGTAAGCCTGGGAGTCTTGATTAAAAAAAACAGCAAAACATTATATGCTGTAAATGCTACATAATAGTCTTGGGCACAACCACCTTACTTAAACGCACAACTGTGGTGGGCACTAAATGAGGTATTATTCAGAAAAAAGCTGTATTCAAACATGTATGCAGTATGTACATAGACAGTTACTGGAAATCATTAACTCAATATTCACCATTGGTGTTAGGAGTTACAAGGAAAGGACACAGAACAAAGCACAAAATATCACACATGCAAAATTCCAAAATGCAGATGCACTGAGGATGTATTTCTGTTCCGGAATAACTGGAGCCAAGAACAAAACCAATTATCTTTGCTTATCCTTTGTCATATAGGGGAAGTCTCACGTTTTTCAAAATGAAAAGGATATATTACAATGGCACGCAAATTCATGCATAGTAATGAGAAGGTGAATGAGAATTTTTAGAGAAACGGCAGGAAAAAAAAGAACTAAGAGTACAATGAAATCATCAGTTAACATGTTTGTTGGGCTTGAGGTTTTTGCTGATATTTCTCTTAGACATTACAACTAAAATACAGAATTCTTCACCACAGATCACTGCAGAGACCAGAGTTAACAGCTTCAAGAGGGACTGGAGAGTCCATGAAGGCTAGACCTCCTCATACCTAAATGATTCAGATACAAACTAGCTCAAGAAGGCAACAAATGCACAGCTAGAAAGCAAGCGACTAGAGCAAGGAAGTATCATTCTACATTTTCCTGCTGCTTAATGCTTACTCTGAGCAGTCACAGCAGACTACTGTAAGAAAAAACATGGTGCTAAGTGGACCTTTGATCTTACCCTAAGCAGTGGGTTTTAGCCTTTAAAGCAGATTCTATTAGAAGGGAACTTAAATTGTTGCCATATTTTTATGGAGCACCAAAATAACTACCAGATGCGCAGAAGCTTCAGATCAACCCAAGGCTGTGGCTGATCAAGAGAAAGTGCATCACCAGCTTGTAGACTCATTCTACTGAGAGCACTGGTGTTAGTACGCTGTTTGATCCAGAACAGCAATAGTTTCCTACACTAAGGGAAGAGAAGAGATTTTACCCACCTTAAAACTGGTCCTCCTGCCCTTCCTCAAAGACATTAATAATAGTTCTTCATGCTGGTATGATACCAGAGATATCAGAGCTCATCTGTCATGAGCAGCTGCTGGAGCAGCACAGGAGATCTGACAGCCAAAGCTTTGTACAGGACCCGCACCCAAGCAGCATAAGGCTCAAGCACACTTGCATCCAGAGTATGCAAATACACCACAGCCAACATATTTTTTGCAACTCACCTGTGTGTAGAAGCCACTAGCTGCCTCTAAGAACAGAGAAAGGTTCGCCTGAACTTCGCTCCGATTTGGATTTGCTCTATTTTTCGCCTGACCCTGTAGCGTCGTGATCTGATTTTTAAAGGCATGATTCCAACTGAAAACAAAATAAGTGTTTTCCTTTTTTAACTCTGGAAGTGTCAATGCAGATAGCATAAGAAACAGGAAAGAACTGTTTCATTACATAGCAGCAGACATGAAAATGAAGTATACTCAAATTCAGGCAACACTCAGATTACAAATAACATTAAATACGTAAGAATTACCTTTTCCCACCTCTCAGAACTACAGAAACCAATCCTGATACTATAAAACTAACACTGTAACAGCATTAATATTTGCTTGTAATTGTTTTGTTTTAGGCAGCATAGTACTCTCTTCTGAAAACAGGATGTGGGGTATAGAAATTTCAGTTAAAAATCATTTAGTGTCTGGAGGCATGGACAGAACATCTCAGCCAGTCTACTCATCTTGCTTCCCTCAGAGTGCCAAAAGAACCACATGCTTCACTTAACTAAACCTGTTACAATCCATGTCTGCCTCTTTAATAACAGGGAATGGACTCAGGGCATGAAGAAAACCCAGCAGGATCTTCCCCTGATGCTGGGGTGCTCATGGCACATTAAGAAAAGTTCTCTCCTGATATTCCTCCCTCTGCCCAGCCCTACCTCAGAGAGCCTAAAGTGAGGGTCTTTGGCAGCTACTCAACTCCTGTTAGACCTTGCTTAAAGCTCCAGTTGAATATACAATAGGCAAATTTCCTCCTTTCTGGAAACTCTAAAGTCCAGCCCTTCCATGACAGCATAGAAGACTCTCTTCCCCTCCACGTGGCTCACCAAAACCCACTCCTGCATGATATGGCTACTGCTAATTCCCAGAGGTAAAATACTAACCAACTGAATGCTCTTCATCCACTCTGCAGTGCATTCTCATGTTTCATGTTTCTCATTTTAAAGGAAATAAGACAATCATTTCACAGGATACAATTGCTTTTCTGGAATTCTCAGGGTTTCCTGCTCATCAGCCCAAATTACATATATACATACAAATTTATTGAGGTACTTACAGGTCCTGCTCCACTTTTTTATCTAAAGCGTATTCCAAATCGGTCACTAGCATTTTCTGATATAAGTCCTGTAGAGCCTGTCTGGATGTCCAGACTTCTGCTGGACCCAGCTTTGAATCTGGGCAACAGAAAGAAAAAAAAAAAAAAAGACACAACAGTTTTGTAACACTCAAACTTATAGAGTTACTCCAACTGATTTTTCACCTGCCTACCCAAGGAAAGAACATAGCACAGTGTAAGATATCCAATGCCAAACATCCGCCTTTATCACAAATTCATCAGAACAGTGAAATATAAGAACTACAGAGGGACTGGAGATTAACTGATCACTGATTAACTGATCAGTCTCCTACAACACCAGAACTAGACACAAGCAAAGTCAGCAGCTGGCAAGTTAAAAAAAAAACAAAAAACAAACCACCAAACAAAACAGACAGAAGGAGGTGATTCTCTATAAGTCACTAAGCTGCAGAACTTCTCGCCACTGGATGAATTTAGAAAAATTTCCAGAGTAGCCTGAAAAAATTAGCGGAAAAGAAATCCATCAAGGGATGCTAAATAGGACGGTCCATGGAGCCAACATTGTTGGTCTTTAGAAGAACATTGTGGGCAAGTACTACTGCACACTTGCCATTTTCTAATTCTTTGGTAGCCACCTGCTTTCCATTACTAAGGGTGAATGCAAACACTTCTCCCTGCTATCTCAAGTTACAGAGTCCAATTTCCCATGCCTTGTAAAATCACCTGAGCTGTGCGGGAGCACAAGGGATGGGCCTCACCCCTGGGAAACCATTCTGCTGATGGTGTAGCCACTCCTGCTGGGTCAGATGGATCCAGGCAGTTATAATGTTCCTACGGGGACTACACCAACCTGCTTATATGTACTACACCAAGCTGAGCATAGGATCATTATGCAAGCTGCTTGTACTGCGTGGCTGACATATTAACATAAACCATTTCCATTAATACATACAGCTTAAAACATAGCTTGTAGCATTTTACAGCATCTACAGGATGCAATTTCGTAATACATGTAACATTCAGATCAATGTTTCCATCACCCAGGTTTCTCAAAACCATCCAGATCCTTGCTAATCCCAAGTACAGCAGTTCCTGTGGTATTCTGGACAGGAGACTTTCTCATCCCCAAAAGAGAACACAATGGGAGAGGAGTAGAGGCGTGACCTCCATTTCCAAATGCTTGAAAACACCCAAAGTCAACTTTAAAAATACGTGTATTTTTAGACACAGGAGAGAGGGGCACAGTTGTTAAAATGCTATTTACTTACATACAGAGGACAAACCTTTAACATAACATCACACACTTTCCAGAGAATTCTTAGAAATGATGAGCATAAAGAACACAAAAGGAAAACAAAAAAAGGAATAAAGTATTAGCAACTAGATCAACTGTATAATAAAGGCAATTACCTGTCATGTCAGCCTTCAGGACTTCTGCCTGCCTATAAGAAAGCAATAGAACAATAAATTAGAAACAGACTGATCAAAATAATTGAATTATGCCAAAGCACATTCATGCAACAGTGAGAAAGTAGGGCCAGCTCCGTAGAGGCTACCTACAACCTACACTGCTATAGTCTACCCCACGCAGTATGGATTTGAGCTACTGTTGTTTAACAGTATGATTTCTTCTAATTTATACCATCATAAAAGTCAACTGTTTACTTTTCCTTGCGTAGCTTAAGTCTCTTTCAGAAAAAATACAAACTAAAAAATGCTTACACTATATTTTAAGCTTTACCTGGCAGCAGCATCCTGCCAACATTAGTGATACCTGCTTACCTGTAACTGGGAAATTGATATTAAAATCAAGTTATCACAACTGAAATGCAGTAGCCAGAGTCAGAGCAAAGCAAACTCCCATCGATGCCTGTCAGCACGTTGCTATACCCCTCCTGCCCCTCTGTGCTGCACTAGCTTTCCCTAAGCAGATGCAATAAAAAGACTATGGCTTCTGCAATTACCTCTCTTCCTTGAACTGTCTCCCTAAAGTCATGGTTTGATCAGGTTTTCAAGAAAAAAAACCATATAGAATGAATGGCCACTACAGGTGACCACTCCTTTGCTGAACATCCTCTGCGTATCCCCACTGCTGGTGGAGGCTGGCAAATAGTTTCTTAGAGGAACACCGAGACACAGTCCTCAACAAGTAAATATTTGCGAACAGCCATCAATAGCTGGATGGAACAAGCAGTTGAGATGCTATGGTTAAGCACTGTGTCAGCAGTACATAAAACTTCAAGGGGCAGTGCTGCTGGCCTGACTGACTGACACAGAATTCACACAGGGCAGGCAGATGCAGAAGGGACACAACGCTGCCTGGGCGGCTGGGTTTTGGTGGAACATGTTCTTTTGTTTTTGCTACACTCGAACATTTACATATATTTGCAAAGAGTGCAAGCTTTCCATACCAGATGTGGAATCCTCCTAGCATACGAAATACCCACTTTCACCCGCCTCTCTCAGCAAAAAAACTAGATGGAACTAGTGACTAACATCAAAGTCGTATGCCAGCTTAGGAAAGAATGGAGAGCCAGGAGAAAGCACCACCTAATCCCCAAAGAGGCTTCAGAAGCAAGCATATATTCTCTTTTGCCAAAGTGAAGTTGCGGTGTCTGTAAAAATAGTTTTTCAGGTTGTTCTGGGTTCTACCTACTGGCCACAAATTATAGGGCAGGTTTTGAGATCCACATAAGGATTAAAAAGATATCATAATAGTGCTAATGTTTCACTAGGAAGATGTATATTGGTGAGTCTCTTCACAAATTTTTTATTTATTAAATTCAAGAATTATCTTGAATAACAACTCACCATAGTCACCACAGTGTACCACCCAAGAAGCAACAGGATACTCCAAGGGCTTTAATTAAGTTAAGAATATATTAACTGGTGCCAGAAGTAAATCTGTACTTTCATCACCTGCTTCACAAATTTAATCTATTTAAGATAACTTTTTTTTGTTTACTTCTTTCAAGAAGGCATTAATACATTTTTTCTACTCCTAACAGCAGGGAACACTGGGAGAGATAACCTATTATTACTGACAGACAAACAAGGAAAATTTTAGATATTGTGTCATGAGAAAGCTGAAAGCCCAAGAAACATTTCTGCCTTGTCCACATGGAGGTAACGAAAAGTGCCTCAGCGATGCTCTCCCCAACACTGCAGCTAGCAGGATGGGAAAGAGCAGATCTTTTCCCCCACACAGCTAGGAAGAGGTGACAAAGGATAGCAATCTCCACTGCGTGCTGTGCCTCGGGAGCCTCTGCGTTGCTGACCTGCAAGTCTAGTCAAGCACGAAGCTGAACCAATTCTGCGATGCTATGACTTGGCAGCTAGAAACGCCACTGCTCAGAAAGAAAAGCTGACTTGCTCAGGTGCTGAAGTCTCTCTTTTTTGAACAGCCAACTCCCACTTTAAACACCTGCCAGTTGTGCAAACTTTTTCTTTAAGCTGAGAACATGATCTGTGTTACCAAAGCCACGAATCCTACCGAAAGGCTCAGCCCAACCAGGACACGCAGTACTGCTCCGGCAAACACAAGCCCAAAAATTCTCCTCCAGGCAAAAAGGCTCTGCCCTTTAAAAGCCAAGAACCACTCCTCTGAAAAGTCACTTGTGCAAAACTAACTTCCTCTATGTTAAGTACTAATCTTTAAAGGGGGAAATACAAATAGCACCACTATAAGGGCTTTCTTTTCATAATGTTTTGACTAGTTGTTGCCTGGAGTGTTTAGACGAAGAGCGTGTCAACCCCTACACCAGTGCAACTGCTGACAGATGCACAGCCCTAATAATACGGCTGGACCTGAACTTTTACTAAAAAGATATTTTTTTTTTTTTTAGAACACCTCTTTTGGAAGACAATACTTATGGGCTTACAGAACGAGCGCCTTAGTGCCAATCTCTTCACTAGCTGTAAAGCAAACTGCCTTTTATATTTTATAAGCTTGCAACAAGCTACACTAAAGGGATTATCACTATATTTTTTAATAAAATGTATAGAACTTATTTCAATACTTCCTAGAGGCCAAAGGAATTAGTAAAGTAGGTCTAACATTAGCATGCTCTGTTTCTCATTTCCACCTAAACTCAACTTTTATTTAAAACAGCTGCATCTACTGTGGCTAAGCCAGGATAAGAGAGGGCAGCCTGGGTACCAAACTTGTTCTGCATCAGTGGCAAAATATTAGCATCTCGAGAGAAAGGATACATTGCCTGTTCCTTTAACAGGCTTTGCTGAAGAGCTTTGCTGGTGCTCTGAGACTCCTAGTGGGCACAAATCAGAGTTCACTGATAATAGTAAGAGTTTCTGCCAGTGCAAATGGCTCCTTATATTGTCAAGCATATTTTATAGCATCCATATATTTTCTTGCACTGCCTCATATTGAATTTCCATTCAAATGACTCGTTCTGGTGCAAATACACGTTGCCTGCCAGCAAACTTGGTACAACTTGCTTAAGCATTTTATCATTTCAAGAATATTCTCAAGTACCTCCTTGCCCAGTTCGACTCACCAGTTCAGTCTTCAAGTCAAGTTTCACCGAGTTTATTGGTCTAAAGTCAAATAGGCACAAACCATAATTCAAAAATTTATATTTCAAGCATCTCCATTAGATGACATATCATCTTGATATATTGTGATAGCTACTCTCTATAATTTTCTAACCAAATATAAGTTCAGCCCCGTGCTTTCGTTGAACTTGAAACTTAAATACAAAAGCCTTCCACTTAATTCAGTAGAATAGTTTGACAGCTAAAGGTGTTTTCATTTTATTCAAATACTTGAAAAGCTTCAAAACTTTAAAACACAGTAGTCAGGACTTTCTTTTTGAAGTTCTGAAGGTATAACATATATTAAAATTTAAGAATCCACAGATGGCAAAGGAAACTTTTATTTTCTTAAGAACCTGGTAGTATATAAAATCCTGTTTTGCTGTAACTCAGGGGTACTCAGACACTACTATCCTGGAATGAACCACCAGATTTAGCAAAGGAAGACAAGACAGACACATTTTGTTTTTCCATTTTCAAGTGTTTACCATTCTTGATCAATTACATTATCCCTAAGCAGAAAAAGAAAACAAGCTGTTTCCCTTAAGCTGGTAAACACCACAAAGGAAACCCTGCAAATATAGGCATGTCTCTCCTATACACACTTTCAAGTGTTTAAACCATCACATTGAGATACTGAAAGGTACATCAAAAGATCATGTGGTCCCACTCACACTTTTACACTAGGACAAGTTTGCTTAATTTGCTCTAAAAATCCTAAAAGAAAAGATCATATAACCTCCCTGGTTAACTATTCTATTGTTCAGTGATAGCCCAAAAGATTTTTTTCTGAAACAGCAAACCTAAAACCCCTCTGCTACAAACCAAGTCCTCCCCACAGCACACCCAGCTGCCATGGGGAGCCTTTGTACAACAGCCACTTGGAAAACCAAAGACTTAAATGCATACTCTGAATCATCAGTTCTCTCTTGTAGGCTAAAATGTTGACTTTCATAAATCAAGTTTTCTAATCCTCTTATTGCCACCTGACTTCAAATTCCATTCATGTATCACTAAACAAATGGATCTATTTTACTATTGCCCCCAAAACAGCTCATCTGTTTCAATATATATTATTCAGTTCTGTTATCATTCAAACCACGCATAGTAACAAATTTTCAGTTTTGCATACACCACGCTGCATCTGTAAAAGGGCAATATAAGTTCTACAGATGCAGAGTTTTGCTAACAACTTCATTATCAAGCACAAAAAAGCAAGTAAAATTAAGCCCAAGTTTTCAACAGCAGTCTTGTGTTACCCAGCTAACACCTGCTATTTCTGATAGTCCAACAGATCAAAGTCAAGCTTCACTCACACCACACTCCTCTCATTTACACAGCAAGGATGAGCCAGGCATGATCTGCTATGGCATGACAAGTTCTACAAAAAGTGTGGAAAAACCCCAGCCTCACAAAAAACCCAACACTGAATGCAACACTCTGCTTTCCACCATGTCTAAAGGGGAACTCCACTCGGTTTTCCCCTGGCAGCCCTGAAGCATCAGCAGCTGTATCAGTTCCCTTATCCAATCTCAGTAACACAAAGCCCCTGATAAGGAATTGAGGATTTGCAGTACTAAAATGGGTAATTAGTCTAGGCAGCTGGGCTTATACAAGCAAACAGAATCCAATCACTTATTCTGTGAATATAAACTAAAAACCATATTAAATGGTCAGGGTGGTTTCACTCCAAACAGGAATTTATATTCCTGCACTTCTCTTCCCCAGAGGCATGTGCAGAAATTGTACCACAACGAAAAGTGCCTACAGCCTAGCAAGCCTTAGCTGGAGGTGATTGATCAGAAGGCTCGTGAAGGGCAGTGCCAGAAAGTTTTCCTTCTTCCGAAAGGGAATAAAAAGATATAGAACATATACAGAATAAACATAGGAAATCTTTCATTTTGGGTAGGGAAGGTAAGTTTTCTATGCTAGTATACTAAAAAGGAAGTTAAATACACTTAACACAAATAATTATTCTATTTTAATCATTCCAACATGTGGCAAGGCTCACACCCAGAAGGAACTCCAAAGCAAGACCCAGCGACTACTATTTTAGTTTTTCCTCAAAATAATAGTTAACTTCAACAGAAATTTATAATGGCTTATTACCTTAGTGGGTTTTTTGTTTGTTTGCTTGTATTTAAGTATAACATCTAAATCTGCTGTAGAATATTCAGTACCTGTGCTATTAGTGTTTTCTACTGCTTTCCCTTGCCCTGAATCAGTATACTTATATTAGCAGGTTTTAGAGATTTTACTTATTTGTGTATGGACTTTACCTACTCACTTGTGCATCAGATACGTACTGTTTAACAACTGATTTAAAGCAGTTTTATCTTTATGGAACAAGTTCTAAATGTTCTAAACTTGCAAGTGTTGCCACCGAATTTAAATGACTGTAGTTTTCATAAAGTGCTGGAATCACTTTCTGTGGGAGCAGGCAGGTTTTGGTGATGTCAGCTCTTGCTGACATAGCAAGAGATCTTCAGGCTGTGAATCATCGAGTTAAATGCTCCATATGCCTTTTACACTGAAAGGACAATCTTCACAGATACGGTAATAAAAGACACCTTCAACAGTACCACCTTATGGTCAATTTTATGCGCTAACTAGTTTAAAGTTTATTATTCCTGTTACAGGCAGCTGAAGTCAGGGTACAGCTAATTTCTTTGACCAGTGGCTTTATCAGATTATAGCCACAGATCACAGCCATGCAAACAATTAACTCAGCAGCAGTGTAACTGTGCAAGTAAAAAACCCACCTCTGCAAGCAGATGCCAAAGCAAGGCAACTACTACCTGAATCCAAACCCTCTCCACAGGGAATCCTGCTCTATTGCCTTCTTGTTCCCACCTCAGCTGCAAGAGATGGTGAGAAATGGGGACCCCGAATAGGGTTTTTAAAACCCCATCTTCCCTTTTTCCCCTAGTCCAGGCTTTATTAGAGGCAAGTCATAATAATTATCCTCAAAAAGCAACCACCAAGAGCAACTCTCTCCAAGTTTGATCAGAACTGACAATCCTCCTCCCTGGATAAGAGTAAAACTACCCTCGTAGTCAGCTTCATTCAAACTCATTTTTTTCCCCTCCTCCAGTTTCATGGAAGTCAGTTCCTTTGTCTCGAGATTTGAAAAAGATGTGCCCAACAGGTAAAAGCTACCCTACGGGAAGTCAATATGTGCTTACTCTCCAATGTAATCTAAAGGGAGGGAAATACAAGTCTCCTACCCCGCTAAGGTTTCTAGTGCTCAACTGACTCCATCAAAGTCTCCACTCTCCCTCTTGTTACAGCCTAGAGCTCATGTCAAACACAGGAACGAGTCTGAGCCTTGTTAGAAGAGCAGCGTTGCAAATGTGAGTTAATGCCTCAGAAACAGGATCTGGTCCATAGGCAGTCAGCCTATCCATTCAGGATCGGCAATATGACTGTGTCTATTCTATAGAGTTCTAAAATTTAAGTCAGGAGAGGAACCTGCAAACTAAATACCCAACAATATGTATTTTTCAATTCAAACAAAAATAGCTTGGAATAAATGTGAAGTAGTAAGACTAGCTCAGGAAAGCTCAGCTGCGTTTTCCATAGTTGCTGTTTGTAAAGATATTTGTAAAACACTGGCTATGCTGTTCTTTAACTTTCCATCTTGACCCACTACTTATCTGGAATTTTACTGGAGCCATAAGGGAGAAAACTAACCCCTAAATGGATGTTGCCCATAATAGAAAAGCACAAGAACTCCAGTCACCTTTACTTTGTTTACCTTCCAGGAGCTGACAGCATAGCTCCACAGGTAACCCTGACAATGTTTTCACTACAGAAAAATTAAAAGCAAATTACCAAAGGATTAAAAAGAATTTAATAACTATAAAAAAAGCCCACTCAGGAAAGAACAAATGGATACTGAAGACACTTCAAGACATGGATATCTTTTCATATTCTAAGGAACACCTTGAAAGATCATGGAGCAGATCCTCCTGGAAACTCTGCTAAAGCACATGGAAAATAAGGAAGTGAACGGTGACAGCCAATATGGCTTCACTAACGGCAAATCATGCCTGACAAATCTGGTGGCCTTCCACAACAGCATTACAGCATTAGTGGATAAGGGAAAAGCAACTGACATCATCTGTCTGGACTTGTGAAAGACATTTGACACTGTCCTACACGACATCCTTGTCTCTAAATTGGAGAGACATGGATTTGATAGATGGACTACTCAGTGGATAAGGAATTGGCTGGATGGCCGCACTCAAAGAGTTGCAGTCAACAGATCAATGTCCAAATGGAAACCAGTGACGTGTGGCATTCCTCAGGGGTCGGTACTGGGACCAGTGTTGTTCAGCATCTTTGCTGGCAACAAGGACTGTGGAATTGAGTGCACGCTCAGTAAGTTTGCTGATGACACCAAGCTGCGTGGTATAGTCGACATGCTGAAGGGAAGAGATGCCATCCAGAGGGACCTGGACAGGCTTGAGAATTAGGCCCATGCCAACCTCATGCAGTTCAATAAGGCCAAGTGCAAGGTCCTGCACATGGGTTGGAGCAATCCCATGCACAAATACACGCTGGGCAGAGAATGAATTGAGAGCTGCCCTGAGGAGAAGGACTTGGGGGTGTTGGTGGATGAGAAGCTCAACATGAGCCGGCAATGTGCGCTCTCAGCCCAGAAGGCCAACCGTATTGCAGGCTGCATCAAAAGAAGTGTGGCCAGCAGGTCAAGGGAGGTGATTCTGCCCCTCTACTCTGCTCTTATGAGGCCCCACCTGGAATACTGCGTCCAGCTCTGGACCCCCAACTTAAGAAGGACATGGACCTGTTGGAGTGAGTCCAGAGGAGCGCCACAAAGATGATCAGAGGGCTGAAACACTTCTCCTATGAAGACAGGCTGAGAGAGTTGGGGTTCAGCCTGGAGAAGAGAAGGCTCCAGGGAGGCCTTATTGCAGCCTTCCAGTAGCTAAAGGGGGCCTACAGGAAAGATGGGGAGGGACTCTATCAGGGGGTATAGTGATAGGACAAGGGGTAAAGATTTTAAACTGGAAGAGAGTAGATTTAGATTAGCTATTAGAAAGAAATGTTTTACTGCAAGGGAGGTGAGACACTGGCACAGGTTGCCCAGGGAAGTTGGGAATGCCCCATCCCTGGAAGTGTTCCAGTCCAGGTTGGATGAGGCTTTGAGCAACCTGGTCTAGTGGAACGTGTCCCTGCCCATGGCAGGGGGGTTGGAACTAGATGATCTTTAAGGTCTCTTCCAACTCTAACCATTCTATGATTCTATGAAATTAAAGTTTCTAATAGGAAACAGTCAACAAATTAATACACTTATAGAATTCTCTGTTTCTTTATCAGCATCCATGCAGTAACACATTTAGTGCATTGGCTGAGAACTTGCCAGCTTTGCAGTTGACCTGAGAACAAGTCAAAGGCAAAAGGTTTAAGACAGAATACATAATCTATCTGTACATCTCTGTAGTCTTTATACTATCCATTGGACAAGCTAGTTTTTCAAAACTAAAGCAATGTTAAAGGTGTGATGGCACAAAAACTTCAAGATTGCCTCCCAATCCACTCAACCATTGACAGCCCGCTCCCTTAAAAAGATACAGATCTCAGAGAGAAAAATCATAAAGCTCTGCTCGTTCACTACCCACAATGAGGAACTTAAGCACACAGAAGGGTTATACTTATGACTAGGCTTGCTAAGCGAGATGAGAGGTTTGCACCTGAACCACCTTACTTTCCATGGTAATTCCCACGAAGGGAATTTTCCCAAGGAAAACCAACAGAATTACTTTCTGAACAAAAAACCAAAACAAAAACCCCCAACAAATTATGCCCCTGTAATATTACTATCTTTTGCTCTTTCAAATCCACCCTGATCAGAGCGCACAGTATCAGGTTTCAGTTGTGATAAATATATAGTAACTCTAGTACTCATTTGTTATAATACAGTTCCTGACTTCGTAAAATCTTCACTCGTGTTCAGGGCTGGAAACTGCAGACAACAGACATTAAAATAAGTGAGCATTATTTAACTTCTTTTAACAGCTTTTGCATTATGAAAACTATGTCCAGAATGATGGAAAATGCAGAAATCTGAGCATAAAGATCAGCTTCAGATGGATATAATCAAATCCGTTTCAGCTTTGCAGAAGCCAGATCAGCTAAGGTCAGGTAGCAGATGCCAACCCTCCCTGGACATTGTACGAGATCTCCCAGGGAATTGTACAGTATTCAATTCAAAGGCTGGTCATTACTTAGTCAATTTAGCGCCACACTCTTGCAACACGGATAAAATCTGCCCTCTCGCCTGCCTGTGGAGCTGGAGAGCATAGTGCCTGCAGGTAGGAGCTAGTTACAAAGGAGATACACATTTCCCCCTGGGAAGTCCACCCCACTTTGCATGAAGAAGGCAGTATTTGCAACCCTCTCTGTCCTTACTTTTAGGTCCAGCAACTTCCTGCTGCCTCTAGCCTCCACTGATAGCTCCGGATATAAAGCAGAGATATCTTGCTGATTTTGTGTTTGCCTCTCAATCCCTGACTCTGAAATTACCCCTTGCCCAGTGGCAAACACTGATCCTTACGCTCAGTAATGACTGAGAACGACACAGGAGTTAATTACCATTAAAGAGGAGTCAGTTATTGGGAATTCAAGATACTGTCTTCCTTACTAAACAGCAGATGGAGAAAGAGCAAAAATGTTAGATGTCACCATCAGCAGTAGCAAAAATAAAGCATAAGTAACCCCACACCCTGTGCAGGTAGCAAGTTAACTACAATGGATATGGTAGAGTTCAGCATTTTGAACACATGCTCTTCAAGCACTGATCTATGCCCAGATAGTCAAGACCTTCAAAAACATAATGCCTAAAGCAAAATTATTGATATTTAAATTAAATAAATTTAAATTAATTAAATTAATTAATTAAAATTAGTTAATTAAATTAAAATTAATTAGCCAGACTCTTTTCAGTGGTTCCCAATGACAGGACGAGGGGCAATGGGCATAAGTTGGAACATAGGAAGTTCCGTTCCAACACACGGAAAAACTTCTTTACAGTTAGGGTGACAGAGCACTGGAACAGGCTGCCCAGGGAGGTTGTGGAGTCCCCTTCTCTGGAGATTTTCAAGACCCGCCTGGATGCAGTCCTGAGTAATGTGCTCTAGGCAATCCTGCTTTGGCAGGGGAGTTGGACTAGATGATCTCTAGAGGTCCCTTCCAACTCTGAAAATTCTGTGATTCTGTGATTATTCATTGCGGCCACTCAACAATTGTATGAAGCTGGTTTTGGCCCAACCCCATTCATTTTATAAACTCCCAATTATGTAAAGATCACACAAAACACATATCTATGCACAAATGCGACATACCCAGAAGTTTTAAGACAGCTTTTCATAATTAAGAGATTTTTCAGTGTGAAAGGACACTGCACAGTTTAGACAAGCTATGACAAACAACACTTAGATTACATCCGAGTATGATCCTAATTGCAAGCTGCATCTTAGAAATTATTTTCAACTCTCCATCTTCTCCATCTTGAAACTAAATGCAAGCTGCACTCTGAAAGCACAGCAATGGGATGAAGGCTGAACACCTGTCAGGAAGAATTATATCATCCATTTACAGTAATTAAATGGGTACTCAGTATATCATTGCCAAGTTTATAGGAGTCTTATTAGGTGCTCCCCATTCTCTATCAGAAACACACAGGCAACACTGTTCTGAAACATACTTATTTTTCAACTACAGAATATCTGAAGAATTATTTTCCCCAAAAAAAGTATGGAAATAAGAACCAGAGGCAGACTCCTCTACCACCATAGGTTTGATGCAGCTCTAACAAATACAGTAATTTATAATAAAAAAAAACCCAAAACTGCACAATCATTAACTTCTCACCTCAAACCACTCAACCAGCAATATTTACTACGTATTTCAGCAAAAGCATAACTGTGACACAAAGTACAAAGGATACCCATTTGAACTGCATGGAGCTATGGGAAGGAGTGTTTGTGACTGAACCTGAACCTCAAATTTTGCTTCTGGTTTATCACCACACGACTCTCCCGCAGTCCTCTGCTCCTGGTTCTCCTCAGCTCGGGAGCAGCTCATACTGATGGGATGTCCTCTTACAATATCCAAGAGTCCACTACTAAAACACATGTACTCCTGGGATACGTAAAGTTACTCTTTACTCTTCACTCTTCAGCTGAAGGAGAAACCTATAACCAATCCAACCAGCTCAGACCTAGCAAATTTTATTAGCTCAGGAGTGAAGCAGCACGGATACGCTACTTCAAGAACTAACCCTATCTAAGAAGGGTGCAGCTTGAAGCTTTTGAGCCCTGTTGAACACAAACAGGTCCTGAGGAAAACCAGCCTGGCTGAAGCAATGCAGCTGACTTGGCCGAATCTAGCTGACCTCTGCAGCTCTGCTCGCAGCAGGTCAAAACTGCCTCCGAATGGAGCTGCCACCACCACAGCCATTGCCCTGCGGAGCCGTCTCAGGTACTGCCAGTTAACCAGTAACTTATCTTTTCCATTTTAAAACCTCATTAATTGGTTAGGAGCAAGCATCTGAGCAAATTTATAACTTCCAAGGTTAATCCTTCTTTTGGGGATTAAACATTTTTATAAAAATAATTTTATTTAAAATTTAAATCTCAATAACTCAGCTGCAGAACTAAAAAGGTCTCTTATCTTGAAAGAAGTTCACATGATGTTTAGCCAACTACAAATCAATATGCTTTAGGAACGATGTATAGAAAAGTTCTTGGGTTTAGCAGATCTTCACTGAAAACAAATTCCATAGAAAACAAAAAATTGAATGTAGTTTTCCAGTCTGCAGTCTCCCTTTCAATAGTCAGATCAGCCTTGTTCATTATATTCATTTTACCTTCTGCAATGGCTGAAGAACAGGCTCCACAGCAATGGAGCATCCATCCAGCCTGAAGGTCAAATCTTAAGGCTGTAAAGGACCTCAAAAGATTACGTAGCCCATTCCCTCACCCTAATGTTATTGCTGACAAACATTTGTGTTGCTTGTTTTTGAAGTCCTCCAGAGGCAGGCACCTCCATATTCCAAAGCAGCCTATCCCAGTCACCATAGCTTATCCCAGCTAAACCATTTCTGTATGGCCTTACATCTTGCCTTAAAGAATCATGGTATGCCTTTAGTTCACCCGCTCTGGCTCCTTCCTCTCACCAAATCCCTCAGCGAACATCACCAGCCTTGCTCAACCCACTGCTACCTTTGTAAGGTGGTCAAGGGGCAGCAACTGTTCTCACTTGGTTAGACTGAGAAGACGTTTTCTGAACCTTTGCTGCAAATTAAGCAGGAAGGGATGATGCCGGGAAAAGACTCAGCACATCACTACACAATTACTAGTTATTAACTCAACACTTGTGCATTACTCAGGTTGCACAAGCCAACTCAGCCCTGGCATTTCACTTTGCAACCACAACAGCTTGGATCTCATCATCAAATGTTTTGTTTAATACACCACAGAAACTACACAAATCACACTGCTCTAACCCCAAAATCCGAAGTCTATAAGTTCAACAGCATTTTCAAACATAAAAATAAAATTTCCTGCAGCTGAGTCCTTAGAGGCCCAAAGACCTTCATGCCTTTCTGATCTGTCACACCTAAAGAGAAGACACTCCTGGGCTGCATCACCTAACAGTCCAGCATAGCAGTTTCTAATTTTGTAATCCTCAAAGAATTATTTCGGGAATTAATAGAATCAGTTATTCATGATAGAAAATATATTTTTATAACCATCTTTAATGCAAAGTGTATAGAATTTTACCTGATTTTGAAACAGTATCCCAAAATTCTGACTACATAACGTAACATTACAGGCAGACATATCTCTTTTTTTTAGTGTTCACTTGTGCCTAGCCATCTATGATGGAAGCTACCAAAATAGTCTGTAGTTGTACAAGCAGCATCAGCAAGCGTTTGATATATTCATTAGAAAGATACTGGAAATATCTTTCTGAGTAGGTTCAAGCTTTAGAGGTTATTTTAGTTTTTGATATCAAAACCAGGAGAAGACAAGTACTTCAGTTGAAGTTGGACTGCACGCCTGGCAAGCCACAATCCCCTACCACTGTCTTTGCCCCAAGCCCCATAACTCCTACAGTTTACCTCCAGACAAATCTCTAAAATGAAATAGTATGGGTATGTTCAAACTGGGTAGAAAAACTGCCAGAAGTTCATGCCCTAGCATAATCTATGTGACATGCTCCTAAATTAAGGCCTTATTAAGGCCTAAATTGAGGAATTAATTCAAATAAGTGTTGACAATGCATATTAGGCAGTTTATCACTTCTTTTCTAGTTAAAGATTTCGCATATACATTCAACTTTGTGCAGATTGATGGTATTAAGACAAACTGAAACACCTTCTAGATATTTATAGCAAGTTTACTCTCCATCTTTTAATCATTTAATTTATAATCATCAATCCATACAGAAAAGTAGCCTACTTTGAATCTCATCTTTTTCTTCATATTGAAATAACATTTCCTCTTTTTTCACTAGCAACTGCTGGATATCAAAGCTCGAAGACCTGCTATGTTTTTCATGGTTTTATACACTCTTGGTGGTTTTAGGTTTTTCTTTAATATTAAAAAATGTGACTTAAATCCTTGGATGCTATTCTTATTGCCATTCACAAAAAAAAAAGACCCACTAGTAGATGGGCTTTTTCCAGGGAATAGCTGGCTAGATCAAGCCTCCATGCTCAAAGTTTTGTCATGGCATTGCCTTTGACAAGTATTTATACTACTTCAAGACAGACAACTAGCATCTATTCAACCAACAGAAGTCTTGTCCCATTCTTCTTTCTCACCCTCTTCATAGGTACAGATGATTAGCATTTCTGGTTTTAGTTATTATTAGGCTAGTCTGGAAAGACTACCCTGAAGACCCCTCTTAATGGCTCACAGGTATCTCAAATTAAGAGTACAAATGCTCAAAGGCACTGCCAAAACCAGTACTGACTGGAGAAGGAACTGAAGCTGGAGTCTGTCAAGGGTTCCTTGCTGGGTACAGGAAACCTTGGTTTAAAAAAATATTATCACAGTCACAGCTGTTTGACACATAGCAATATCCACGTGCTTTCTTCAAATCATGGTGAGATCAAGACAGGACACCGCAAAGAAAATACCAAGAGACTTTCATTGCAACAGAAAATACAGTAGCAGAATTTATAGGATTATCATAAAACAAAAGGGAAGAAATGGATTTCCCAACAGATTTACCAAAAATGCATTTCCTTCTATTCCTGACAACACCTGTAGGGAAGTCAAACTGTGAGAAACAACAGACCACTGAGGGGTCCAGGGGGGCCTAGAACAAGTTGGCTTAAAACAAACTGCCCTTTTCTGTAGCCTGATCAAACAAGAACCAATGTGGCCAATCAAGGCCACATTAAATCAAGGCACCAAGAAACACCAAAGTAAGTCTGAAATAAAGACACTTGGTGCCAAAAAGGTCTGTTTTACTGCATCCAAACAAAAAGGTCTACTCTCTGCCTAAGGTTTAAGGTAATTCAAGAAATTTTTCCCAAGTTCATTTAGCAGAATCAATCTTAAAGGTTTCACAAGAAAAACATTCAGAAATAACGTCTCACTTCCTAACAGCTAGAGAGCAGCTCTCCGAGATAATTCAGCCATATGACAAGGGTGGCCTGCAGACTCAAAAGAGACAATGCTTCAGAGCACAAGGAGGAAGAAATAAAATAGAAATCAGCTTACACATACCAATATTAGATGAAGCAGAAAACTGTTCAATAGAGCTGAGCACTAGAGGATACTTGCAACATGACAGACAATGAAATTAAAATAGGAGAAACAGACTGCTGATGTGTTAGAGACATCATAAGCACTTTCAGAAAAATGACATTTCTTTTCCCTAAAGATGGAAGAGAAAATTAACTCTAGCAGGACTCCTTAAGTACCTCAAGGGTATCTCTGATTTGAGTCCCATCAGTGAAATTCAGTCTGTCGCCCACGGCTGTGTAACAATCCCAAGAGACTCCTCAGCCTTCTGGTTCCTTATGATAATCCCTTGAGTGCAGAAGCCAGTGTGAATAATCCGAGAAAAGTCCTACTGGAATACAGAAAGAAGAGAAAGCAGGCCTCATGTTACTCAAAAAGCTCTTATTCCACCCCAACTAACAGCATTATATTGATCTGAATGGGTAACTGCTGATTTAATACAGGGGAATTCAAATACACAATATCAACACACTGCTTAAGCCATTTCCTCCTCATTTGGTTGTCTAGGAAGTCCAAGCTTATGATCAGAAGTTCTTCTTAAATTCAAATGGGAAGAAAAGCAGTGGCCAGACAAGTCTAGAAACATGGCCTAAAGGCAGGACTCAGAGCACGGCTGTACAAGTGGAAGCTGGTGATGAAACCAGTACAACTGTAAAGCTACATTCAACAAGATACTGCATGCAACAACATGAGTGCTCAAGAGGCATATACAAAAAAAAAAAAAACCACACCAAAAAACAACCAAACACCCACCCTCCCTCTTGGATGAAATAGTGAGAAACTACAGTCCACGAGTCAGCTCCATGATTCCTCATGCCATGCCACAATAAACATTAAGCTAGCCTGCATTCTTTTCACTGCAGTAAGATGAAGAAATAGAGTTAAGATGCCATACCCCTCCCTCAGCACAGGAAAAACTTATGTTTTACCAGACACCACTGAAATCTATGACCTCCCTAGTAATACATTAAAAAGATTAAGAAGTACAGGACCAGAGTATGCAATTCTGCTAATGATTTTAAGGAAACAAATCTGTAGTTTTATTCCCCTCCTGCTTGACAGCAGCTCTGCAGTTTTCAAGCGAGATGAGGACAAACCTCAAGTTCACAGTAACAAAAGCAATAACTAATGTCCTCCCACGTATACTCCTATGCATTATAGCTGCATTACTTAACTGCTCTTCCACCATTCCTGACTCTGAGGAGCCTGTTCCTACTAGTGAATCTCTGCTGCTGTTCTGAAGATCCAATGGCAGTGATGAAGGACGCTTAAAACTATAACCGCCAGCAGCTCCTCATCCAACAAAATCAGATACTACACTACAGCAAACTATGCTCTCCTCCCTCTGCAGCCACCATGTACTTGATCTGCAATTACTCGTCTTCCATACTGATTTTTGCTGGCTGAGCAGGGCAGGGAAGGTGCCAAGGCATCTATCCATCAAGTCACTGTCTTCTCCCATCAACCCAAGCAATCCTGAGCAGTAACTGCAGCCAGCCTTTTCTTCTCAAGTAGGAAGCACCAAGACATCCAAAAACACATGCAATAGCCAGTGTGGCAAAATGAAAAGCAGAGCAGCTTTGCATTCCATACATATTGATTTAAATAAGGCTTTTAAGTTGCTTGAGGTAAAAGTTGGTGATATGATTCAGTGCCCAGATCAGCTATTTGGAGGCAAGAACACCTCACTGGAGCAAGCTAGGTTTACTTGTTATAGAACTGTTACACAGAAGATGCGCTTTTAGGACAGAAGAAACAGATGTTACAAGTAGCTTGAATATCACGGTATATTTTATATTGAGTCCTTAAATAAAATAGCTAAGCACTCCCCAAGCAAATGTATCTTCCTACCATGTACTGAAATGAAAAAACTCAGCAAAAATCTCCAAAACCCTATATTCAGGGAAGGCGGCAGCCTTCTCAAAATGCTTTGGTGCAGATTAAGTGCCTCATCAAAATTTCAGATAAGCATCGCTTGGTTTCACTGTAACAACAGAACCTTCTCCTTTTCAATAAAGATCAAACTATGCAGGAATATGCAGGTTAGAACAAGAACTAATGGCTACAAGAATCATCCCTGCCATCAAAAATAAATAAATAAATACAGCTGTAACTTTACTTACACTAACCTGCCCTTCTAGGTCACTGGAACACTGTTTTGCAAGTAACCTCAAAGCACAGCACAAAGAAAGCACAGTAAGAGCATCCACAGTAAGCTGTTCTGCAGCAAAAAAAAAAAAAAAAAAAGGGAGGGGAGACTCTCAGCCCAGATTGAAAACAGGGGTACTAATTGTGACAGTGATACCAGCTATGCGAGGGCATCAGGGGTTCATATATTCTAGGAAATGGGGCATTATTTACTAGTGTTATAGGTCAGTGAGCACTTTAATGGTAATGAACACTATCACTAGAAGCAGTCCCACCCTGCCCTTACTATTAGTGCCTCATTCCTGTTGCACACAACCTCACCTCTTTTGTCAGCACATGTGTGGTAACATGATGAACGGGATCAGGAAACCAACTCAGGCTAAACTCCATGGGTAAAAAACAAAACAAAAGCAGCTTTAACCTAGCATAGTTCCCCAGTCCAGTTCACTGAAGACCTGGCTATAAACTTACGCCATCAAATCAGGGCTGAGCAGAAAAGGGTAAAAGGAAGAGTGGGACAGAGTGGTAGCAGTTCAAGTTTAAAACATACCCTTTGTCTATATGACCAAGCTTTTGCCAAGTACTAAGCGAGAAGGGTCAAGTTCTCAGATTACTGCAGCCCTCTTCCCTCCGGCACACATTCGTATGTAGTCACCTTCCTGCCAGTCCCTACAGCAGAAAAACATTCCCACCACCTGCTAAACTGCACATGCATTCAAATCCTCACTACTAAGGATGTGTATCTATCCACTTTTAACATACTGCACCAACTGCACTCAAACTCCACACAGAGGAGCAAACTCAAACTCCATGCACAGAAAAGCACGCCCTGGCTGACGTGAAGCTCTGCATGTGCTGATTTACACCAGCTGAGCTATGCCTGCTTGTCTCTCAACAGGCACACTTCATTTGGATCGCTCTTATAACCAGCTAACTTTCATAAAGTCAATGGCAACAATCAACTTTGAATCTTCTATTCCTGTGTAGAAGATGGTTAAAATTTGTCAAAGCCATTTGAGAAAGGGGAGCAACAAGTGATAAGCAGTACTATTCACACAACCCTTGTTTCCTTTGGAATCTAGGCTTGGAAAAAAAAAAAGCATCAGAGCTATGATAGCACACCCAGCGAACTTGTGACTTTAGCAGAAGTTGTCCCTGGGTGGCAGGAAGATGTTCAATAATCCAAATCTCCATGACAGTAGGAAGGAAGCAAGTAATAGCTACCACTGGGCTACCACTGCCTGGCTGACCCAGATACCACGCTGTCATAGCTGGGGTTGGTGAGAACCTGCCCAGAGACCTGAGGGGTATGGTGCATGTCTTGGGGCTCTCAGCAAGATGAATTCCCTCCAACAAAAATCTCAGAGGGGAATTGCTTAACACTTTTTAAATTGTAATTCTTTTTACTTCATAGGTCACCACAAAAAGCTTGTTGATCAGTACTAAGTAGTAATCATCATCAATCTTATTTGCCTTTTATAAACCATTACCCTCACCCTTGAAGAGGCATAAGAGTTGTTGCTCATACTAAATACTGGCAGCAATTCTAGTTATCAAATGCTAGAAACACCTTATATGGAGGGGAAAAAAAAAGAGAGAAAACAAGAAGGAATGCTTTCCCTTTATGTTCCCCCAAAGAAAACACTGCGCTAAGAGGTGCCTCATGACAGGCCAACACAGTATTTGATCTCTCCACTACTCCTCCCCTGTTTAAAATTCATGAGTGAACAATGTATGAAAGTAGCATTAATCATTTCAGAACATAGAAAAGCTGGAGGGAATACTTTCCAAGACTGACTGGTCTTGTTCAGATATCAAGACAAATCAAGAAAGATGTGGATCAACTGGAGCGAGGTCAGCAGAGGCCCCCAGGGCGGCTGGGGCTGGAGCACTTGCATTCGGTGCTGGAGGAACCAGAATGGGGTTTGGTCAGCTTGAGGCAGGGAAGGCTTTGGGGCACCCAGAACAGCTGCACGCCTGCAGGGAGCGGATTGAGAAAATGAAGCCAGGCTCTCTGCAGTGGCATGTGGCAGGAGGATGAGAGACAATGGGCGTAAGTTAAAATATGAGAAGTTCAGACTTGATGTAAAGAAAATCTTTTCTACGAGGACAGTCTGCCCCAAAAGGCTGAGCTGTCTCCATCCTTGGAGGTTTCCAAGACCTGAGTGGATCAAGACCTGAGCAACCTGGTCTGACCCCAGAGCTGCCCCTGCTTTGAGCAGGTTGGACAGGGACCTCCTGAGGTCACCTCCAGCCCAAGTTACCTTGTGATCCTATGAACTGCAGGCACGCATTACAAAATTCTCTGCTAATGCTGAAGTTATACTTACTAACTTTTTTCTCCATATAAGCTCAAGTTAATTAAATAACTTACTCTGCCTGTTCTGTTGAGATTCATTCTGGGTTTCAAACAGTATTCTGGTTTATGCCTTTCCAGCACTGACAAACATCAACTTTACATCATCCCAATCAGGAATCGGTACAGAACATGCTCACACCCAGAGACTGCAGCGCTAAATTACCTCCACTCTACCCTCCTCCATTAACAGTGAAGAAACACTGCAAGAGATGCGTCATGGACTGGCAGACAGCAAAGGAGCAACCATGAAGAGACACGGCAGATGCAGAAGTTAATGGAGCTACTGATGAGTCTTTGAAAAGAGAGCCACAATTTAAATTATTAAAGCAGTCAAACCTTTAATGAAGTTGGTTATAGCCTCATCATAAGACTACAGGAAACTACCTACTGGTTTGTCAGCACTAGAATTTCTAAGCGGTGTTCAAGCCCTGTAATTCAAGTGCTTTTTATTCTATGTTTACAGAATGCAAAAAGCCACAATTTACTAGGGTAATGTCACATTTAACTAGTAACTAGGGTTCACATCTTTGTGAAATGCAATTGAGACAGCAATATCTCAGTCAAACTGCTAAACTTCTGAATCCAAGTTAACTACGTTTAAACATTAACATGTAAAATTTGAATGAAGATAATTTCCTTAAAGTGAACAAACATGGACTAAAGCTTGATACTGTCTTATAAAAAGGATGCGCTCAGAAGTTTCTGTGGTATTATGTTAGAAATCCTACCAGAAGTAGTATTTTGCTTAAAAGTGATGACTTCTGGACCTAGTAGGATACATGAAATGTTTACTGTAAGATGACTGCCCCATGAGACTAATTTGATTTATGGGGAGTACTTGTAGATTCCCAAAGCAGCACAAATTTTTAACCAGATGAGACAAACATGTTCACCTGAACAGAGAGGTGTGAACCATGCCTCTTTTCCCTAAGAGCTCTTTGAAAGAACCTTCTGAAAGGTCTACTCACCTGACCAGATGTAAAGCAAGTCTTTGAGAAGTGACTCAAACAAGGACACGAGAGAAGCATCTAAGAAACTAGATTGGACAGAATACACTCCAGTACTCTTGAAAGGTGACCTTGAAAAGGATAATAAGACTAGGAAAGCAAAAATCTAAACCCTTTCTTACAACACATGAAGATGACTTAAAAACAGACTCTCCTGCAACTTTTTAAAAGACTTGTTACACTAAGTTTGACCTTTGATCATTCTGGAAGACTTCTGTAGGAGTCTCAGGTGTTCCTCAGTTCTTGCACTTTGATAGAAGGGGCACAATCTTTTCAGGACAGCATTTTAAAACAGTTGATTCATATACATTTATACAGAAAATGAGAGACTGGTAGTGGAGGAGTTAAGGCAGTCCAGCTAAAAGTCCTTTCTTCCCTGCTCATTTTTTCAGAGTCTCGATTCTTGCAGAGTCATTATTTCACTAGTTATTCAACCATTACATGGTCACCTTAGAAATTCAGCTCTCTTCTGTCTAAACTTCAAATACACAGAGAAAGATTTCTCACAAAAACTGTTCTGTCCCTCCTTAGTTTTAAGACAATGAAGACTAGCAGAGACCAATTGCTCCACATCTTCATTTGGCACAATGTTTTGTTAAGTTGCCCTTTCATATCATTATACTTTTGTCTATTTATTCCTTCATCATAACACTCAGATTGAGCTTGTAATACCACAGTAAGGAGGATGCCCCCCTCCTTAAGGCAAAAGACCAACAGAACTGGCTCTGAGAGTTTGAAGCTCTATTCCCAGTTCTCTTTATGAGCTTGCGCTGCAGTAATCTGCAGCTCAATTTCTGCCCTATGCAAATCAAACAATTTAAATATACACTCCGTGGATGTGAAAAACATTTAACAGCTTTTAAGGAAACTGTCCCTGAGCTTACCTTTTACACAGAGGAACAAACACAAATGTTCTTTAGAGGGAGAAGGTGAAGACTACCAACTACAAAGTGCTTGAAAAGTTTGGAGGGGGATTGCCCTGGTGTGGGTTTTTTTTTAGGAGGAGATAAGGTTCTTGGTGAGAGACAGAAGTCATTACTTGTAATACATTAGTGCCCAGATGCTTCAGTCCCGTTGTATTGAGCACAATACAAATAAAACAGTCAGGAAAAGCAATAAAGGCCCAGGATGAGCTACGGTGTTGGAGGAACAAACCTAGGAGAAATAGGCGATTACTGCCCACATGCCTGCAGGCAAGGAGGATCTCCAGCTTGGCGCAGCAGAACGCAGAACACAGAATGCTAAGAGTCCGGTGGTGCAGGAAGGTGACTGGGGCAGGACAAGCGTGACTTCAGCAGTCCTGCCTTGTAACAACGCAAGGCAGCTGAAGACTCACAGTCACAGAGGGAGGGGGGAGCAAGAGGTTACAATATCGTTAAGACTTATACTACAATACAAAAGCAAGTCTTTTACCGGTAGAGAAGAGTTAAGAATAATGCATTTAAGATCTTTTTCCATAATGTAACGGGAAAGAAATAAGTTTCTAAGACAGTATAGGTTAGCAACCTGGAAGAGGAAAAAGGCTCAAACACTTGCTATTAGAGAAGATTATCTTAAAAAAAAAAAAAAGAAAAAAGTAAACTTGAGACAGGATCTGGACTACCAGAGTGAGGCAGAGGTACATGAAAAGATGAGGAGAAAGAGGAGGATCTGGAGAATCAGTAAGGGGAGGCAGCTGAAGTGTTTCAGAACCCTGGATAGAAAGTGTTTTCAAAATGTAAAAACTTCCTTGAATTCACTCCTTAGAAATCCCTCTCAAGCCTGAACTCTTCAGAAAGAGTGTGCATACCCTTTTGGCATATCTACACCTTTTCCATGAGGTGGTCTGAAAAGGTTGGGGATGAGGGGGGCAACACGTCACGGACAACATGGTATTTGGCATTTTACAGCTACTGAAAAGCCATTTGTAACTTGGAATGCTCCTTTCCAAAATCACTAGAGAAAGGGCATTTCATACCCAAAAGATAAGTTCATCCAAGAGCCTATCAAAGTTCTGCTCATATCAATGCACAGCATCTAGTGCTCTCGACTTTAGGGGCTTGGGAGCACTTCCATTCAGCAAAGTGTTTCAAAGACTCGCTTCTCTCCCAAACCCCTCAGCTGACCGTCCCCAAAACCAATCAACTGTGCAAACCATGACAGAGGACTTTTAGCAGGCCCCGGTCTGACTGGTGAGGGCTGAGATACAACTCCCACTACTCCCGTTCTCCCTCATGGGGCTGCGAGCGCAGGTTTCGCTTCGCTGCCGGGGGTCAAACTTCGCAGTCGCTCCACAACGGCGGGTTCTCACGGCACCTACTCGAAAAGGGCTGGAGAATTCCGGCAGGGAAACCGGTGGGCTCCCCTGCCCTCCCCGCAGCTCCAAGGCACCGGCATGACCTTGCTGAGGAGCTCTCGCCGCGCCGGGCCGCCCTCAGCTAATCGGCAGCCCGCGCTGCCCGGCTGCGGGTTCGCGGCTCCGTCCCGCCTCGGTCCCCGCTCCCCGCCAGCGGTCCGGGGCTCGGTAACGTGGCGGACGGGTCCCCCACACCCGCCCCGGTCACATCTCCCTCGCAGCCTGGAGCTACTCGCTGCCGCTGTAGGGACTCCCCATACCCGAGGGGACGCCGCCCCCCCCCTCTCCCCGCCGCCTCCGGGGCCGTCAGCCGCGGCCTCGCCTCAGGGCAGGCGGGGACTAACACACCCCCCCCCCC
>VUYV01000113.1:1955641-2027455 GCA_008711295.1 Anarhynchus alexandrinus
CGATCTCCTGACCCTCCCGCCGCGCCGGCCGCGCTTCCGGGCCCAGCCCCGCCCCCGCCGGCACTTCCGGCGGCGCCACCGGCAAAACCTTCCCCCGCGCCTTCGCCCCCCGCCGACCCGCGGCCGCGCCCGCCGATTGGCTCGCCCGCTGCCATAGCAACCGAGGGGGCAGCGGGGCGTCGTCACGGTAACCGCGGCGCCTTCCCGCCCGCCGGGGACAGGGCCGGGGCCGGGCCTGGGCCTGCAGCCGCGCCGTTAAACGGCCTCTCCCACCACAGGCCCTGCGTAATGGCACCTCATTTTATCAGATTCCCCTGCACGGAGCTCGGGGTAGGCGGGAGGGTCGGCGTGCCGAGAGGCGGTGACCCACAGCGCTGTGAGGGAGCCTCTGTCCCCCAGACAGAAAAGGTTTTAGCAGGAACAACACCAGTAGGCCTGGACTTCCCACGTAAACCAGGCTGCCCGCTTCCTGCCTGCTTGCCTGCCCTCACTGAAGGATTGCCAGGGTTTGGCTGCTCAGGTGTCCAGCCCCGAGGACCAACCCAAAGTGTCCCGAATGGCCCTCACCTCAGATTCCCTCCATTACCCAAAACCGCTGGCAGCACCAGCTCCAGTGCCTGGGAGGTGGCGAGCTCAGGCACTGGGTGGGCCCTGCACTGGGGATGTGGCCCACAGCCTCAGAGTGGACACTGTGGCCGGCAGGTCTCGTCGTGGAGCCAGGACACGGGGACATTAGGTAGTAACCTTGCGCTTCAGTACCCAAGGCTCTCACATCTAAACATTCACACTTTTTACACTATTTACACCATGTGGTGCTGCCTCCTGTGCTGACTTGGTGACACATTTTATGCTCACACTTGTCTTATGGGGCAGGAAAAGTCCCACTGAGTTCAGTGGCCATTCAACCACGTGGGCCAGCCTGAAGAAATGAGGCAGATGACAATTTGGGATCAGATGAGCACCAAGGAGGCTGGCTAATGCAAATTGTGTTATTTGAGCATGTAAGTGACCCCAAGGACAAAATGAAAGATTGTGTTTCAAAAATAAATCCCTTGCATTTCTTCAGGTTGAAAGGAGAACGTGTTTAGGGAAATGATTTTCAGGGCCCCACGTGTTTAAATAGAAGCCTCTCAAGGCTGCAGAATTGGTTTGCTGGTTTCAGTGCAATCAGGTCTGGGCAGCGAGCCATGCTGCCAAACCTCCCATCGAATGCTGCACAGCGCCTCGGGCAGGCACCGCAGCAGGGCTCAGGGCTCAGCCTCCATCCCTGCAGGCTCTCAGCTGCAGAGCAGGAGCAAACTGGTTCAGCTCTGGGCAAACTGGGGCTGCTTCTGCCTGCCTGGAGCTTGTTCTGGGCTAAAACAGATAGGCTGAGTCTGCACAGCTGCCACAGGAACTCTATGAGATTGTATCACTTGTATCAATGCACAAATACAGCTCTTCCAAGCTGGATCTCTCAGGGAACGTTGTCCAGGACTCTATGCAGACCCTTCACATTGCCAGTGTGATCTGGAGACTCATCCCCTGGTTCCTGAGCTGGCACGCTTAGGGCACCCTGCATCTTGGCAGAGACCCCCAGGCAGCACGTACTGCTGCACAGATACCACAAGCCTGCCTCTATTCTTCAGGAATTTTTCCATCGATTCCTTCTCCTTATGGAGGAGTTGAATAACTCAGGTTTTGAAAGCAAAAGCACCTTAAGCCAGTGCCACTTCTTCCACCAGCCCCTCGCTTCTGCCCCTTGTTTGCAGCTGGATTCTTCTCCAGTTCCATGTTTGCAGTATCCCACAGCAGTGGAGTGGTGCTGTGAGGACAGCTTACATTGGCTTAAGCAGCAAAAGCCAAAACCTCACAGGAACACAGGCTCCCTGTGAGCCTCCCCACCTCCCACAGAGCTGACTTGGGATTTTCCTGTCAGTTTTCTCCGTCACTCATCTCCCAGGGGCTGTTCCAGGGTCTCTCCCTCCCTTCTTTAGCCTTGGCCAAACAAAATGTTGCGATTCCACCTTTTTCTGCCTTTTTTTTTTTTTTTGCTGGAGAATATCCCCTGCCAGGGGCTTCCTCCCAGGCAGAATGATATCGTACAGCCCAACTATAAGGTAGCCTCCAAACTGCAAAGAGCACTCTGGCATGCCCATGCCCTCCTGGCAGCAACGTTATTGGTTAAAATAAAATGCTTGAAATCAAATTAATGTTAACCTGCACTGTTATTGCTTGAAATAAAAGGTGATTCTTTATTTTCCAGTCTACTTTAGCACCATTCTGGACCTTAGACAAAGTCACTGGAGCACAGGCTGTTGTTCTCCTCAACTGCGAGTGCACTTCTGAGCTCAACAGGTTGGATCTGTGCAAACAGGAGTTTCCAGGGCTGCCTCACCCTGACTTCTGCATTTGCATGTGGATAGAAGAGAGGAAATGCAAAAGCAGAAGCTTGATTTTGGGCATTTTGGCCAGGGAGGGGGTGGCACGTTCTGTCTTTCTGCAGTACCTCTTCAGCCAATAAACACAGGTCTCATCCAGGAGGCTGCAAAGCGCTCCTTCGAGGCATCACACTCATGCTGCATCAGGCAGAAGCAAGGAGCAGGCAGCATTGACTCAGCAACTGTCTTGTTTGGTCTTGTCTTGAGTTCAAGTCCACTTCCAGAGCCACCCCAAAAAATCTGAGAGGTTTGCATAGGGCAGAACTGACTTCTGAGTCTTGGGCAGCAGGGAATAGGCAGACCTGGGTATTTTCTAGAGAATCTGATAGGTGTTGTTGCCAGTGTTATTTAACTCATCTAATGACAATATAAATTGCCAAGTGGAGCTATACCTCAGGGCAGCTATACGAGGGAAGTTATGGCCCATCAGGGCAACCTGCCCAGCCACAAAGCCTCTCTTCGCCTTTTCTTACTCCTCTTGAATATCTTCCAGCCACAGAAGCAAAGGATGTCAGACCCTGCACAGGTTTTTCTCTGTTTTTCAGGGCTTTTCCACTGGATTGTGGAGTCTTTCACTTCCCTCTGAGTTTCTGCACTGTTGAAATGTATCTGTCCATTAGGACACAGTGTCCACGAGTTTCTCTCCCCTGCCCTCTCTTCTTGCCTCTTGGAGAGCTCTTCCACATCCCCACACCTCTGGATTTGGCTTCAGTTTCTCCCACACATTTTTGAGGACTTGGTGTTGCTGTTGATTGCTCTGCTCTGTTTCCTATAAAATTCTACTCCAAACCTTTTGGTGCACGCAGCAAGGGGAATAATTTCCTTCCATTTAAGGAGGAGCCACAAGTCAATTCCCCTGAGTTTTGTTTCAAGAGATTTTTGATAAAAGTCTTATCTTCAAAGAAGCAGATTTCTCATAGAGGTCAATGCATGTTATCATCTTTGTTGTTAATTGGTCAATAACCGCAGCCTACCATTTTATTAATTACACAGCAATGGGAAGAATATGATCCCCAGATGAGGACAGCAGATCAGAGACCCTGTGAACCCAGTGAATAACTCTGTCCCTCCACCAGCAATGCAGCCAAAATGCCCAGGAGCGAAGCTGCTCTGCTGTCCAGAGGGGAAGTCTCAGAATCCCAAGCTTGAATCTGTTTTACATCCTCCAACAGCCTGTTACCATAGGACCTCAGCGTTTCACAAACCTTTGACATGTTTATCCTCAAAACACTGATCCAGCTTGCTCTAACAGGAGACCGAGTGGCCATCCCCACTTAACAGATAGAGAGGAGCAGAAGGTATTTCCTCAAAGTTGTTTAAGACAAGAATGGAGAGGTGGACCAAATCGGAGCTAGTTCCCATTCTTCTTCATTAACATTAACATCTTTAATTGTCTAGGAATATTCTGTGAGCACAGCAGAGTCCAAGGTCTACCTTTTGTGTGCATAAAATCTCCCCCTGCTTCCGCGTACAGATGTGCCTGCTGGACAGCCTTCTGTCTCAGTGCCAAACCTTGGCTTTTAGGTCTTCATCACGAAAGACATCACGTTTTCCCACTGCTTAGGATGAAAACCTGGGATCAAGGAGAGATGAGAGTACAGCTCAACAGCTGAATGATAAAATGCCAGATTCTCTGCAGGTTTGGTGATTATTTCAATCTAAATGTTGTGAATGTGGGAAATTAGCACTCAAAAGCAATTGAAGAACTTGAAGGAAGAAACAAAGCATGACGATACCTAAACAATCTTAATTTTGCCCTGTATTGGTCCCTCTCAGTCATTATGTTACCGTGATTAAAATGTATTTGTTGTCATCCCAGATTATGCTACTTAGATTTTTAATTGGTAGTGACGAAAGCCTCATTTTACCCTAATTATAACCTCATTTCTCCTAATATAGCCTATACAGAAAAAATCAGGAATTTTGACTGTATAGAGGTTTGTCAAGTCTTCATTATTCCCTTGCAAATATCACTCAGAACAAAGAAAAAAAATGTAAAATACACTGCATCTCTTAAAGAAATCCCTTTTAATCCTTCGTAATGTAAGGATGTACGTAAATTCGTAAGGTATCTAATGGATTTACTTTTCATTCTCTGAGAGTAAGTTCTATGCATTCTGGAAAGAAGTACCCTTTCACACTAAGTAAAAGCTAAATCCCTCTTGGAAGGGAAGGAGAAAGCAGTCATTCCTGGGAAGCCATGCCAAGTGCCTCTGCCTTGCACCCCCATCCTGCATAACCCAGCTCAGGTTGTGACTGCACAGATTGATCCATCCTGCACAGCTGAGCTGTAACCTCAGACAGAATTAGAGACATTAAAATGCCTGCGGAGCTAATTGCATCTGTGGCCGATGCTCAGCTGCTGAATATGGGCAAGAGAGAAATCTGTTACCAAGCTGACCTTCCTGGGGAGATATCTTGAAAAGTCGGTCCGGTGTCCTAGAAACGCTGCACAGCACTTGGGATTGGTTTGCAGAGGCCATCGTGCTGGTGTATTAGATCCACAACCTTGACATGTCCCTAGGAGCCCATGGGAGCTTTATCCCACGGTGGCCTTTGGCAGCTTCTTTCAGAACATGATGAACCATATCCTGAGAAAAGCTCTTGAGCTGGAAGAGGCGGCCACCACTTGGTTCCTGGGCACGGTCTCCAGGCTACTCATGAATTTTCAGGCCTTGGTTATAAATCATCTTTTGCTGGCTGAAGAGCCCTGCTCACTCCTTCCTTGTTTGAATGTCTGCTCCTACCTTAGGTCATCAGAAAAGGAAGGTTTCTGCCTGTGGGCCAGACTGTCCATCCCATGTGGCCTCAGACCTGGTCACCACAGGCTCAGCAGTTCCCTCCAGCTCACCCAGGTTCATGCCATAGCAGCTACCCTCAAGCCTTGCCCATGTGCTTCCACTTACTGCCCTGTGTGGTTGCTCCATGATCAACTGGTTCTGCTTGGCCAGTCCAGCCTTATATTTGCAAATCCTTTCCTTCCCAGGGGCTGGGTTTGCAGGCCTGAGTTTTGTTTAGGTATGTTCAGATTATATCTCAAAAATGGGTGTAAATGAAAACCTGCTTTTGTGGGAACCAGAGTGTTTATTCCAACTGGGTCACAAAGTGAGTGACTCCCTAATTCAAGATCTTTTGCTCCTTAATTCTCAAGAAAAGGTGGGTTTTATTTGTTTTTTTTCTAAACATGCATTTTTGCATTACAAAAATTTCTTAGAGTTACTGGGCTGATATGTGGGGAGCAGAACTGAATCCCCTTGTCTAGCTCCAGACAGCAAAGGCTCTGAATTGTGCTGGGGTGGGTTCACAACTGGTTTAAGCCCCTCTAACTCCTCGGCTGGACCTCGCAATCAGTTGGCTGTGGGTAACAAAGGACTCGATCCAATTTGTGCTTGCTGGGTCGAGCAGCAGGGAGGCGGGGGAGCATTGAAAGGGTGCATGAGCTCAGGGTCACTTCCCATATGGCAAGTCCCACCTGGGATCAGCCCACAGGGAAAGGAGCTAGAAGAGACATAAGGAACCTCCTCAGGGCTTCCATCCTCTGCTCTGGAGAGGCTTTTAAGCTTGCCTCCCTGCTTGCCTGCCCTTGCAGAGCAGCACTCTACTGCTGTCCCCCCACACCCCTGGCAGGAATTGCTCTTTTCTCCAATAGATTTGGGTTGTTTTAAAGAATTTGCAAACTGTCAGTTTAAAAGCCCTAAGCTGGCAGGTTTCCTTTCCTCCTCCCAAGCCCAAGGGGAGAGACAAGATGAAAGGCAGTGCCGGTCGGACCGAGGAGCTCCCATCCCTCACCCCAGTGCACACAGGCATGATCTTCCTGCCTTCTGCTGCATGACCCCACTGCTCATGGGGCCCAGCTGTCCGGACAGCAAAGAGCCGGACAGATCCGCATGCAGAAATACCCTTGGTGTGAACCACAGGCAATGTTTCAGGTGTACTTAACAGGTCTAGCCTTGCTTCTGAAGTCCCACAGGCAACGAATTTGCGGTGCTGCTACAAACTCCCTGTGTTGGGGCAGGCAAACCGCTGTGTTTCTCCATGCTATTTTCTTCCTCAGAGAATAAAACCAAGCCTTCTGCCCTCTGTCTGTCCTGCTGTACCAGCTCCGCAGATGGCACATGGCTGCTTGCCACCGTGGGCTGGGTTGGAGCCCAAATCAGCTGGGGGTCTCAGGGCGCTCTGGTGCTGCACGGCAATCACAGCAAGGGCTGGCAGGGAGCATCTGGCTCCTGTGGCTGGGGCCGCTGTCTTCACCGGGGGAAAATCTGCACCCACATGTTCAGGGAAAGCAGCAAGGGAAAGAAAATAAAGGCTGGGTTGGAAAACATGAAGGTGAAATAACCTCCTCCCGCACACATAGTGTGTTTTGGAGGTGAGGAACCTCTCCCCATGCATGCAGCTCCCTCTGCACCCTGGTCTCTACCAGGCACTCAGCTCTGGTTGCACATCTCAGAGGGCTATGCCTTGGGCTGGCTGATGCACCACACGGCCTCTCAGACATTGCTCCCGCGCCAAAACCTGCCGCCGCTCCCGAACCGGCAGCGTTGCTAAGTGACAGCTGATTTACCACATTGCTTACCCACTCCGGCACCGCAGGAAAGCAAAGGAAAAGGTAGGGGCAGTGCTGGCCAGACCTCAACGCCAACATGGCCAGGCAGTGCGTAACACACATCTGGCACAGGCCATCTTAATTTTTGCTATCTGGTGTTTAAGGTCAAACCCCAGCATGAAACGGAGCACGCAGAGAGATTCAGCTGTCCATGCCAGGAGCTGTCAGGTCCGGTGGGTTGCGGTGGGGATCACCAGGCAGCCGGAGAGTTATCTCCATTTGTGCCTTCTCCTGCAACAGCAGCACCTGGTGCTCCTACGGCTGCAAGTGGTGCAACCTACAGAAGGCTGAAGAGAAGAGATGCCTCCCTGCAAAACTTCCTATGCAAAATTAGTGGGGAATGGGGTTAGGATTAACAAAAAATTTGTTTTCAAGTGCCTCACCTGAGCTTCAGTCTCTTCTGTACGAAAGGACTCAGTGAAGGAGTCTTCTTGTAAAGGCAAACCCCACATTTCATATCGGTGCAGAGTTGTACCACCCCAAGGAAAGGGGGTAGGACACCATCTTAGGTGGGAACGTGCAGGAGAGAAGCACCATGTTCCCTATTGACGAGGCCTCTCGCAGCTCTGGGCAGGAGCCAAACCAGTAGTGTCACAATGCCGTTCCCATCTGAAACCCATGCTGACATACAGCAGGGTGAGAGCTCTGGGCCCATCGCCAGGGGAGATGGCTGAGCCGAGAGGAGCCCCAGGTTGGCTCTTGTGCAGGAACTGTGGTGGCTTGCAGCTTGTTCCATCACTTCACACAAGCAATGACTGCTACCTCTGGTAGAGACACTGGAGCCTCTGCAATGCAAAACAAACACCCTTACCCCCACCTTGCCAGAGTGGAAAGCGGCTTACTCAGAAACATCAGGTGTCCCTAGTTTCCATACGAGAAGAGGTTTCTGTCCCTCAGTGTATTAGACTCCAGCTTTTGAACTCATTGGCTAATTTTTAACAAAATTGCAGAACAAGTTTTGTGAAAACAGAGAGAGAGACAGATGTGTGCACATGCACACAAAGGACCAGTCAGTCAGCACACGCATGTGACCAAGGCAGGCTTGAAGAATGTCTTCTTTTTCTGCTGTTACCCTAAGGCTTATATATGCTAATTATCCTGTGGTTTTAAAGGCAGAGTTATACAGAGCACAGCACCCGTGTTAAACTGCAGAGAGCCACAACTTCTCCTAAAGCAGCAAGTCTCTCCTTTTCGGGGTCAGCTTGGAGGAGCAGAATGAAAAGAAAGCCCAACACAACCCCGAAAATCTCATCCCATTGAATCATCAAATAGAGCTAGTAAGAAGGTAGAGCACTGTACCTTTACTGACTTGACGTTATTTGTTCATTTATTTATTGCCCTTTCCCTGTGCAGCCGATGGAAAGAGATGGATCTGCTTCCCCTGGCCTTTCTCGCAGCTGAGCCGAGCAAGCAAAGGCAACACCGTTGTTTTTAGGACACCGTTAGGACACCTTGCACAGGTTAGGGGCCACTGTGTGTGTCTAATTTGACCTCATGCAGACTTGTACCTGGGTCTCACTGCCACAGGGATGGCTTTTGGCAGGGGTCAGGGGAGCTAGCTGAGGGGGCAGCACCTCTACCACCCCAGCAGGGCCATGGTTTTGCTGCCGTTCTTGATCCCTCTTCACCCACCAGCCAAGCCCCCCTTGCAGCCGATCTGCCATGTCCATATCACCTACCAGCCCGTTGTTGTGGGGTTTGTTTGGCTTTGAGACTAACACAGAGAGTGAACCTCTGAGAACCCAAATCATTTTGTGTTCACAGCAGCAAGCTCCCCACCTGGATTTCCGCTGGTGAGAAAGGAAATTCCCTGAAGAATTTTTGCCTGTAGACATTTTCACCCTTAACAACATTTTTTCTCTCCTACTTGCAAGTATTTTCCCAGCAGGTTTTTATTTTTTCCTGGCTGTAAGAACCTCTGGATAATGCATGTAAACTGCTTTCTCCTTTCCATGCCGCATGTGCTGTATGGGTGGGGTTTTTAATGGTTTGTTTAAATTCTGGCAGCTCTGCCTGCTTTCCTCCAGATCCCCATCCTGCAGCCTTCAACCTGCAAAGCCTATTCAAAGGGAACAGTGAGCCCTCAAACACCAGTGGGTTTCGAGCCAGCTTGTTGCCAAAGAGGAGCACCCCATTGATATATCCCACATCTCCATGGGGATCTGGATGGAATTGAAGGGGAGAGGCAGGGAGGAAGAGGCAGAGCACACCAGCTGTCTCAGCATCCCTCTCCCTCAATGCCAGCTTAGTCTGAATTAAAAATCAGCATAAAAATATAACCCTGGGGTGTATTATTGCACCCCTATGTGGCAAGAGAGACCATCACTTGCTATCAATGCCTTCTCCTGAGGGTATAACTGCAGACAGGGCCTCCACAATAAGCATTTAAGGGTTCCCTGGGCAAATGGACTAAATATCTTCTTGGGTTCATTCCCTGGGGGTCTTGCTTCTTCATATCATTCGGGGATAGGGCCGATGAGCATCCCAGCACCCAGCTAAGCTGGCACGGCAAAAGTTTTCAAGCAAAAGACTGGAAATAATTCGTCTTAGCAGGATAGTGAGAAATACACCCCGCTGCTGCGGGCAAGGCTGAAAGCCACCGCCCGGGGAAGGCAGAGGAGAGACAACAGTGGCTGTGAAGCCTTGCAGTCGGTACCTCTTAAGGACAGAGGGAGGAGGACAGACGAAGAAAGAGAAAGGGAAACCTTTTGCTGGCAAATAAGCCCCTGCTGGGAGGAAATGCTGCATGTAGGAGATGGAGAGAAGCAACAGGACAGAGACAGCCTTTGGGAGGCGGCTGAAGGCAGCTGCCCGCAGCTCTGCCTGCAGTGGCTGTGAGCAGAGAGGGCTCTGCCACCCCTTTCCTGGGGAGAAGAGCTTCTTAAGCAGACAACAGCAATCCTGCAATCATACAAACAAGAAATGAAGATAATTAGTCAGTCAGTCACTCTGGTACTGGTTTACCTTGCTGTAAAAACTGGTTTTTGGTGCACCTACAGCAGCTATGTGATCTTTGCTGCCTTCACAGTGAAATGGAGGTGTTGGGTGAAGGTGAAGTCCTCCCGAGCCAGTTTCTGCATGGGGCCCCAGAAAAAGGCGTTGCAGCAATGCTGCACTGGGGCTGGGGCAGCTGCAAGGCCCCTGAGTGTCCCAGGCTGTGGCTGCGGGTGCTGGGGTCTCTGGGGTCATCTGAGCAGGACTGGGGGGACACATAGAGTGTGGCTGCTCTCAAACACTGAGTTGTATGTGTAGAGGGGTGTGTGTTACATCTCCTCATCCCTGGGGATGCCAATGTGTCACCACTGCTGGGGGGGGGCGGGGCACAGCCCCTGTGTGTGTGTGTGTGTGTGCGTGCGTGTAGGTATCTGCCACCTCTCCCCACCCGTCTTCGGAGGAGGGAAATTCATCTGTGTGTGAGTGCACATGTGAAGTTGTGCACATGTGTATGTGTGCATGCATGCATGTGTGTGCATATACAGGGGGTATGCATGTGGATGTATGCATACACAGGGGGTATATGCATACGTGGGGTGTGGGTGCATGTCTCTGCAAATGTATGTGCACGTATTTGTGCCTGTGGAGATGGACGTGTGCGTGTGGGTGTGTGTTCGTTTGCACATGTGCATGTGTGTACATATACATGTGTGTGTACGTACCCAGGTGTCTGACCGCAGCTCCCAGCCCCTGGGCAGGGGGTGCACCGCCTGCCTGCGTGTGTGTGTGTGCGTGTGCTTGTGTCACATCTGCGTGTGCAAACCTGCCCAGCCACCCGCCCGTGCCCGCGGCGGTGTGCCTGCCCCAGGCTGTGCGTGGCGGGGGGGCGGCGCCGGCCCCGCTCCCGCAGACGCGGCGCCGCCTCCTCTCCCGCCCCGGCCCCGCTCCCTCCCTCCCTCCTTCCTTCCTTCCTTCCCTCCCGCCGCCGCCGCAGCCGCACCGAGACACAAAAAGCGGCTGGGGCAGGGCTGGGCAGGGCCGGGCAGGGCCGCGCCGGCACCATGACGGAGACCACCAAGACCCACGTTATCCTGCTGGCCTGCGGCANGGGCCGGGCGCTGTCCGCGGCGGGCGGTGCTGAAGGCGCCGCGGGCGGAGGCCGACCCGGGCCTCGGCCCCCGGCCACGCCAAGAGCCAGCAGCAGAGAGGCTGGCATCCAGCCCTGGGTTATGTTTCCCTTAAGGTAGCGGGGTTCCCCCCGTCTGCCCTCACCTTGTCACGCTCCCGCCCCCGCAAACCCCCAGGGTCGGTCCTGGCAAGGGCTTCTGGCAGTGTTTGTAAGCTGCCGCTTGCCCGTTGGGTCTGCGAATCTGCGGTCGCTGCAGCACTTTTATATCCTCTCTGACCGGGGAGGGAGGGAGGGGCCGGGCCAAGCAGCTAAAGCCAGGTATGGCAGAAGTGAACAAAAATATAGGGAGTTAATTGAAATATTGAAATACCCAACCTTTAGATTGATAATAGGTCAGAGGAATCGGAAATGTTCATGTGAGATGATTGATATTACTGAGCATCCATCAGATGATCCAAATGACGGGCATGCTAGAATCACTGCTACAGCCTGTTCAGGCAAGACAAGAGGGAGGGAGGGAGAGAGGGATGGAGGAAGGGCAGTCTCTATCAAAGGCAGTCTGACATGCCATAAATACTGACGGTTTGGGTAAAGCTCAAAATGCCTGGAGATCCCTATGCAAACAGTGAGTTACCTGGGGTGGGAAGGAGCCCTGTGAGGGTGAAGTGTCCACTGCAGACCACCAAACAAAATGGGAGTAGAAAGATCAGCTCCTTCTAATATCCCTTCTTAGAGTGCAGAGGGAGGAACCATCCTTGATGTCTGATAGGAGATTTGAGGCTGGGGAGCAGATGCTGAAGGTCTCATGCTACAGCTGGAGAAGCATCCCTGGGGTTTCTAAAAGCTGTACATAAGTTTCTAAGTGCAAAAATAATTGAAATCAGCTTGGGGTATTTCTGCATCAGATCTTGTTTTCATAGATCATAATGAGTTGGGCAGCAGGCTAGAAAATGATGATTTTCTAAATGCAAATGATCACATTGTTATTCCATTTCATAAGTGCCAGCAAAGTGTAGTCCTGGGCACCAATATACCTTAAACTTAGAAAAAATCCTATTCCCTAAGATAAAACCTATTGTGAACAACAAGGAACAAGAAGAACTATTTAAAAATAAAGAAGATAATGAAATGAAATTACAAGGACTTGGTTGATAGAAGTGACTATTGATAAAACAGATTTGTGTAATTCACATTATTTAGTCCTAGATGATACTTTGATTAAGAAAAGTAATATTAAAAATATCAGTGTGGCCCATATTCAGTGGACTAAAAACAGTAACAAGATATATTTTAGAAAATAAGGATCGGAGAAATATTGGTATGCACTGTGTGTTTTTTAGTAGACCCCGATGAGATAATTTCTTTTTTTCTCAGTATTGTTCAGTATCTTTATCAACGACCTGGAAGAAAATATATAGTCCCAGCCAGTAAAAAGTACCAATGGCCCCAAAGTGACTAGAATAGCAATTAACGATGGTAATGTGTCGGTTGTGCTGCCCAACTTGGGTTGTTTGATAAAAAAAGCTTGTTCAAACAGTGAAGTCAAATGCAAAGTCATATGTCCAGCAAGGAGGAACACACGCCAAATATATACAACAGGCAAATGTCTTCTGCCAAATAGCAACTGTGTCAAGGACTAAGGAGTGATTGTATGTAGCCCGCTGAATACAAACTCTGTGTGATACTGTAAATAAAGCAGCAAATGCAATCCTTGTAGATATAAGCAGGGGAATATGAAGCAGAAGAAGAAAGGTTGTGTTATTTTCATGTACAGTGTTAGCAAAACTCTTCTTGGAGGAACAGTAACAAGAATTACATTAGCTCCGGAAACCAGGCTTTGTGGCAAGAGTCTAGAGAGGCTCAGTCTAGATCCATCCTTAAAGATGTTAGGGAGCAACTTGATCATGGCCTTTAAGTATCTGCTTGGGGGAGGGATACGTGGTATGTGATGGAAAGGGGCTCCTTTATTGAGCAGAGGAAGGATTGGTGAGATGCCAGGAGCAGGTTTGGATACCACACAACTTCAAAATACAAATGTGGTGTGTGGTTTTGAGTGAAGGTAATCAAGTAATAGGAAAAAGTATTTGGGTACCTGATGGATTCTCTGTCACCCAAAGGCTGTAAATCAAGACTCAGACATCTTTCAGGAAGACGTGTTTTAGATCAAAGAGGATGGCTTGATATGGAAATTTTCTATGCATACGTTCTGTAGAGATCCTGGAATATAAGTCTTGAGATAACCGATAGGGACATATGAGTCTTCTACAAGGCAAGGACATAGAATTTAGCTTAATCCCTGTTCATTTTTGTTTGAGGAACACCCCCCCCCAGGCGTAAAAGAATAATCATGTGAAGCCATGGGAATCTCAACCAAAATCTGTGTTACTCATTTAGCTCTGTGCTATATGAGTCCAACCAAAACAGTACTCAATCCTGTAAATGTTGTATTTCAAACAGCTGAATTTGTGCAAAAATATCATCTTTATCTTTCAGACAAAAATTTGGGCTTCATAAGCCTGTTAGGAGGATTTTTTGCCTAACATAGAGAGGTACAATTTTTCTGTTTAACACATGGAACTAATTAAGCCAAAAGGAAGTATAAGATTTGCACTGGTATGCCACTGTAGGCATACCATTGTATGCCAACCATAATTTTTCTCAGTCTGGATCTTACCATGTTTTATTCAGGCCAAAAGCCAACCTTTTCCCATAGGATTTTTGCCTGAATAGGAGATGGGTTAATTATTTGGAAGTCTCTTCTTCTGGGGGAAATGTTCCCACTCGGTTATTTTTTTCACCAGTCATGTGAATTTAAGACTCAGTGTCATCATTATGCTTGGGTTTCCAGACAGCTGGGATTCTTGTTACAACCCCAGACCTGCAATGGCAACCCATTGCTGACCCTCTCATCTGTGTGGAGCTGAACTTATTCAACAGGGCTCCCTCCGTCCTCTGTCGGTTACACGGCTGGGTCAATAGAGTTCACCAAATGAGGTTGATTCATGTCTGTGTATATAAAATGAATACCATACATATAAATTAATAATTAACTTAAGATATATAACATACAATAAAAATGTTAGTGAGATATGGTGCTGTAGAGCCATCCATACCAAGGGGTTGAGACAAACACCCACATAGCCCTGAAAACACTCTGAGTTATTTGTGGTATCAGATGTGCTTTGAGATATACGTATGTTCTGAGTCACAAATTTGAGTTGTATTTTCTAGCTTTATGTGGCTATGAGAAACAGTTTAGAATGCTAATGTGGCGGGGAGGAAAGGCAGGAGGAGAGAAGAGGGCAGAGTTTGTTTCTAAAACTTGACGCAATCACTGGTAGCCTTTAGCCTGAAATGAAACTCCATTTGTATGCTAAAGAGGTACAGAGAAGGAAAAGCAGATCCCATGCAAAAAGTCTTAATAATTGGAGAAAAATAAGATTTGGAACAGAGTCCTGCGTTAAAGCCATGTGAAAACCCCACCACTCTTGGATGCTGGGGAGCCCAGCTTCTTACCTCGATTGGCACGGCTGGCACACACCCAAACTCAAACCAATTCACTTTCATTTTCCTCTGACACTCAGAGAAACACTGAGCATGGGGTAGATGCTCAACCACCCTCCCCTGCAGCTGGCTCAGGAGGGGGACCTCCGAGACGTCCCCACTCCAGCTTCAGCATCCCTGTGCTGAACCACTGGGAACATGCTGAGTGGCACGTCACCACCAGCAGTGGGATTTGCTGCCTAAGGGACATCTCCCTCTGTCTTGGCCTTGCCGCAGTTCGGCTACTGCTTCCTTCCCGTGCAAGCGATGCCACCCAAAGGACAAAAGCCAACAAACCAATGTCAAAAGCAAAATCTAATCCGCACAGCCCTGCAGAGCAAGGTAGAAAGCGTATTTTTCAATAAAAAAAATAAGTGCTTCAATTTGAAGGTGGTCTTGGGTAAAATACTGGGGTTAAAGACATCACCATGCAAGGTCAGAGGCTCCAGGTTTTGCATGGTTCTTCCTCCTGGTATTTCAGGGTTGGAGAGGGAGGCAACAGACTGCCAGAGTTGGAGGGAAGGTGCTGAATGAGTTTTTTGTAGCTCTGCAGGGGAAAGGGCTTGTCCTGTCCCATGGATCTGTGAGAAATGGAGGGTTGTTTTGATGATTTTTACAAAGTGAAACATGAGGAGTTTGGTGTGGAGAGATGATATCAGGTCGATCAAGATGCAGTGTTTTGGTATTGATTTTTTTTCTATCTTCTTTTTAATATTTTTTCTTCAATTGTAGAAGAAAAGGCCTCACTGTAAATGCCCATGTTCCCCATTTTGGAATGTTAGACTTTTTTTTTTTTTCCTTTTTAAAGTTCTGAAATTCCTCACAACCCATCCTTTCATGTGCAAACTTCTGGCTTCAAAGAGACAGCCTTGCTCACCAAATACAGTTTTATTTCTGCCTCACTCCAGTAGCAGCCTGCCACAGCTTCATCTCTGGCGCTTGGGTCACCCAACCCTTTCTGCCATGTCTCCATCCCCCTTTCTACCTCTGCTCATCAGCCTTTGATTAGCAGAGCTTTACTGGGGATCTCCCTGCCCTTGCAGAGGAAGATTTCAAGCCACCCTTCCTCTTTCCTGGCCGCACAGTGCCCATGAGGTCCAGTGATGTGGAGGCTGGGGGTCAACAAGGATGGTCTCAGAGGCATCAGTTTGGGTGACCCCCAAGGAAAGAGTTGGGACATTATTATTTGAGTCTGTCAGAAGCACTTGGGTCTTTTCACAACTATTTTTTAGGGCACTATTAAGCATTTGATAGCAAATAGGCAAGTTTAACCAAATCTGTCATTTCTGTCTGTATCCAGGGCGTCTCATCTCCTGCATGCTGGTTTATGGAGTGATGGGTTGCTCCTGGACTGCTCACATGGGAGGAAGGGGTTTGTGAGATGTCATTCAGATACGGCCTCCTCATAGGCAGTCTTGGTACCTTAGATGTTTTAAACCTGTTTGGCCATCAAGTTTCCCACCCACTTTGTTTCAAACAGTGCCAGGACCTGGACTCGTGCAGAAAAACATAGCTTGTAGATAGGGTGAATCTTGAAATTCGGCAGATCTCCACTATTTTTCCTTTCCACACCCGTCTTGTCTAATTAGAATTAAGTTTTCCCTATGTTCTACATGCATCTGTTATTGAAGAGAGTTTATATCCCAACCAACAGTTGGGTAAAAAAAAAAAGTTTCTGATGGAAAATAATGGAAGAGGACTCTGCCATCAAAAGTAAAACTCTGTTACATGGCTTCTTAAGAAAATTTGAGCAATTAAAAATCCCAGCAGGCTCCTCTTTGATTATTCAACACAGCCCTTGTAGAGGAGCAGCACTGAGGCCTGCTGCATCACGTAAAGAGGGTTTTGAGATGAAGGGATTGGGTTTTGTAAGTAAAGAGGGAGGAAGAGGCAGGAGCTGAGGCTTTTGTTTATAGTGTGTTGTTTTAATGTCCTGAGTTTCAAGAATCACTTTTTTTTTTTTTTTTTTTTTTTTTTACTTTATTGAGATGACTGAACTGCAGAGCAGTTTAATGAGAGCATTGCTGCCTGAAACAGAGCTGGGAGAAATGGGTGAGCAGAATGACAGCTCGCCCTTTCCCCTTTTGCTTAAAAGCGCATATATCTGCAAATGACCAGAAGCAAAATTCCGCACACACACACCCCCCTCAATCTAGCAAAAGCTCTCCAAGAGCTCGAGAGAGGCTTTGACTCTGCCATCTGCAACATGAGTAAGAAGTCAAGGCCTCTGCAAGGCTGCTTCATGTTTCCATTTCATCTCCGGGCTGAAATCTGAATGCATAATTAGCCGGAGCCATCGATCGAGCGAGAGGTGGGTAATGGGACTCCAGGAGGACAGCATGGGCAGGGAGGGCCTGATTCAGCCCTGGCTCTGCTCTGCACAGCATTGGAAGAGCTCTGGGAGCTCAGGCAGCACAGGGCAAGTGGCAGCAGGAAGGATGTGACCAGGGGCAGAGCCAGGACAGATGTTACTTATAGCACCCTGGGCGATTTATTGGACATGGGGAGTTGTAGCATCTGTGCTCACCTCTCAGCAGCTTTTTAAGTTAACGCTGGCCGGGCCCTGCAACATCATAGAGGAGCTTCCACTGACACCAAGCTGCTGAAATCACAGCAAACAGCTGAAATCTTTCATAAGCACGAGAGGTCTGGGAGGGCAAGACATGCTCAGCCCAGCCAAGTGTTCCTGGCTCAAAGCAGTGGCAGACAGTGAAACCAGTCAGCCCAGCCTCGTGCTGTGGGGTATGAGTCACTGACATGCCTCCACTCCCAGGACTTGCCCAAAACATGCTGAAACTGCAGCTTCTTGGGTCATGTGCCAGGAGGACAGAGCAGCATCAGCAGGACTGCAGCACCCATGGCTCTTTTGGGTGCCAATATGTATCAATTAATGTCACATTCCCATCACTGCACCTCATACAGACTCTTTTTGTCATGGCCTTTATCACCAGTTTCCTGCATCTCAAGCGTCTCCTCTCCTCTTCATGACCCACAGAGAGGAGGAGTTTTCCCAAGCACCAGATTAAACTCCATCAATAACTACTCAGGGATTCTTTAAAATATTTATAAGCTCTTAAATATTTAGCAGTATTTATTATGGTCTGTGAGACATTACATTGTCTCTATGACAATGCCACCTCCCAAAATGTGCCACGTTCCTCCTCTTACTTCCACCAACTATAAACAAACTCAGCAGTGAGAAATCTAGTCCTACAACCTCATTCAAGAAAGAAACAGGGGCTCCGCTTCTATTTAAAAACCGTTTGCGCTCGCTAAGATGCTCACACCTCCTGCATCATCTTCTCTGATACTTTTTAATAGCTGCCTGTGCTATGCCGAGGGTGTCAATTAGCTGAATGCTAAACCCCAGCAGTGGCAGCCCACATCTCTCGTGCAACCTTGGGCAAGTCACTTAATCCCTCCTGACTGGTGCAATGCGGGGGGGGACTCACATCTCGGCTTTCCCTGCCAGGCTGCTGAGGGTTTGTGTTGGGTATCGCAGCGATGGGGGACGTGGGTAGGAGTGGCTGGTGATTAGGCTTATCTCTGTGCATCTGAGCAGCAGCCGGCCCAAAATAGGCATCCTCACACCTGCATGCTCTCACCTCCGAAATCCCTTCTGACAGCAAGGCGGGGGGGGGCTGCAAGGGGTCCCCTAAGCCGAGGAAGAAGGTGCAGAGATGCATCAGAGCTGGGGTCAAGACCACGTCCCACCACTTGCAGCCAGGGGGCAAGGGGCAAGCAGAAACAGTCCAGCTGTGTTGAATGTGCAGCACAAGTAATCCTAACCCTAACTCTAACATCCACCAGGGAGCTCAAAGCAGCTACGGAAAGACGCAACAACTTCTAAGACAGAAAAATCAGCCTAAGATGGAGATAAAGCCAGGGTACCTCTGGACTTTGAGATAAGCATGTCCTCTCTGGCATTTTTAACCCCTGAATCCAAATGCTCCTGTGGTGCCACTAGTGCCCAGCCAAGCAGGGCCGGATTTTTGGGGTGCCCTGCATGGAAAAAGCCAGGCAAAGTTTGTAGTGCCCATCACAGCCCTGAAAACAAACCAGGGTGAGGGCACAGGTCTTGTCCCCTTGAATCAGCATTTCTTGCATATGTTAGTGGTGTGCAGTCACACCTGGAGAAGACAACCTGGGTCAGGAGCACGTGGTTTGGTGGGGTTTTTTTCTCTCCCTTTCCAGCATCAACGAGTTTCCTTCAGTAAGCCTGAGCTGCCAGCTTGGTCATGCCAGAAGAAAACTGATAAATCTATGTTTTGGGAACAGAAAAACCTAGAGTCGTTAGAAATACATATTTTGAAAGGCCACTACAGGGCTTGCCCCAGGAGAAGATGAACTGGGATATGTCTGTTTTGGAGCTGGAGTAGGAGACAAACGCAGAGGAGCTCCCCATGGGATGGGTGGAGATCCCGTCTCTGAGCCAGGCAAGGAAGGACTTGCGCAGCCCCTGCTCCACAAAGGTTTCTACTTTCATTGAAAATCCAACAGCCCCTTACTGAGCTTAAGCCTTCCCTGAGGACATCACATTTTGCTAGGGCTTATTGGCAAGGGAAGTAAGAAAATCCAGTTTTCCCAGAGAGATCTCACAAGCTGGGTTGGGGATGCTGAAAGGTATAGCTTTGCTTCTGGCACCTTTGCTTTGTGCAAAGACATCATTGATGCTTCTTTTGGGGGAAATGGGGGTCTTGGGAATAGATCTGCAAAGACAGAGGGTTTTGCTGAGCTGTGCAGCCAGGCAACACACAGCTGTGGTATTGGAAATATGACATCCCTTTGGTGTCACCATGAGGCTGAAGTCCTACCTTGGCTGACTCCACCACCCCATGCCACCACCAGCATCCCCCCAGTCTTTCTGCATCTCCATAGATGGGGTGTTTTCTGCCTACTGACTCCTGGTTCAGGCAACGCAGCTCCCTGCCAGGGAGCATCTTCAGATGCTTTGTCAGCATAGACAAGCCATGGGTCAGACTCACGACACGGGAATCAGCCCCATGTAGAGGCAACCCAAGACCAGCAAAGAGCCACCGGGCAAATGCTCCCCATGTCTGCTCCATGGGTAGTTGGGAACTGTAAGTAGTCCGCTCCTGGTAAGGTTGTGATCCTGCCGTGTGTCAGCCTGAAGGAGCAGCACGACACGCACCGGGGCGTACAAAGCACTGCCTTTGATGTGCTACAACGACTTGGAAATGAAAACAAACAGAGCGCTTGCAGGGGGAAATTAGGGCAGTGGAAATCAAGCGTGGAAATCTGTTGGGGTTTTTTTCCCCCCCTCCATTAAAAAAAAAAAAAAAAGGCACTGGGCGACACCAATTTCCCAGCCTGTGGCTGGCTGAGGTGGGGACTGGGACCTCTCCAGGGATGAACATTGAGGTGCCTGTCCTACTTCAGCCGTGTCACCCACATCCTGGTGGAAGCAAAATATAAGACCATGGCAGGATACTGAAAGTATTCACCAGGTACCTTTTGCTGCTACCCTTGTCCTGTTTGACTCTATCTGTGGGCCCAGGGCGATAAAAATAATTTCAAAACAGAGCAGTCAGGACTATCTGGAACACCCTCCCCTGTGCTTGCCAAACAGTTTATTTTTGCTCCTGATATTTAGACTCTCATCGAAGCTGAGATACAGCCACAGAATACCAGCTCCGGGCCAGATTCATGCCTCAAATTGATGTCCCTTTACTGCAGGCAGCGTGTTTACATTGGTTTACACCATCTGGAGAGCTGTTAGCATTGAAAACCCTATAGGAGAGACAGATTTCAGCCAAAATCACTCTGACTGCTTCTTGCCCAGTCCAGCTGCATTGATGTTCACTCCCCTCGTCTGTACTTACATAAGTCTTGGTAGAGGGGCATTTTAGACCGAGCACTGCCAAATGCACATTTTGGCACCTTTCTCTCTAAAACCCAAGGAAAATACTACACCGGAAGAGGAAATCTCACTCCCCTCCGCCATGCTACAGCATGCACAGCCCTTGCTTGCTTATGGGGCAGCCAGCTAATGCATCAGCCAGGGAAAGGTATACAACCTCTCACTTTTCGCTTCAATACCACACGTACAGAGAGTCTTCTTTCCTAGAGATCCTTAATCCTTCCCTGAGGGCTTCTAAGCAGGGTGTTTCGATGCTGTCCTGTGGCAGGGAGCTCAAGAAATGTCCTTCATTACACGAAGCCATCTTCTTCATCCATTTCTATCTGCTAAGAGCTGCTTTTACCAGGTTAGATGCTTCCCCTCACCTCGCCAGCCCCAAGACCTCTAAGGCACCCAGGCAGCAGTTCTGGGTGCCAAATACCAGGTGGAGGGTGATCCACCTTGGCAGCACTCAGCTGCCCATCCTTCAGGTGAGGCCCAGCAAGGTGCTAAGCATGTTCCTCCTCTCTCTGTGATACCAGGATGGAGATCTCTGGGTAATAAATTATGTCACTTCTTAGAAGTGATGAGAGTGACAGCACTGTGCTAATCACCTGCCTGTGAGAAAAGTAGATCCAGTTCCTACCTGGAGGAACTGGTGGCAGCTTCAACTTAAGCTCCCCCTACTTATGCTCATGTTGTTTACCTAGTGGGCATTGCCTGCTCCCACCTGCTCCACCACAGCAGGCCAGGATGGTCTAGGGGGGAAAAGCGCTTTGGCCTGGGTTGCTTTGCCAGGATCTTCCTCAGATACATCTTCTCAAGCTCTGGGACCTGGAGGGTTTCTTCCTGGGCTCCTATGTGCCTTCTCACATGCACCACCCCTTGCAATACTCCAGTTCTGAAAAAAGAGGGAAAATTAGGATGCTTTCAGTTTCAATTTCAATGATATCAAATAGGCTGTTCCTCTATGGCTTCATCTAAGAAACCCAGATCACCTGGGACCAGCCTGTCCCGTGCCCAGGTCCCATCTTGTTGGGTCTCCAGCAAATGGTCTGCTATTTCTAGGTCAGCTCACTGTGACTCAGTCTTCAACCTTTTTTTTTTTTTCAGTTTGTTTTAAACATTTAATTTCACTTTTCTGTCATGAAGCCTCGTGTGGTCAACAGATGGTGATAGCATGAGTCTCGTTAGTCATCACTCAGGCAGCGCTCAGAGTTGGACACTGGTGCAGGGCCTGGGTGGGCTGAGAGGTGGGAGGGTCAGCTGCAGCAGCATCACTTCTCTGGAGCCTCTCATAGCCTCTGCTTCCACCACTAGTTTTGAGGTATTTGGTGGACATTGGTTTTTTGTGCTTATGAAAAGTCATTAAAACAAATGTGGAGCAATGACTGAAGCCATTTAGCATGGAAGTCCCTTCCAAATTTATTACTTCTACAATGCCTGGGTGCAGCTCTGGACTAACAGGATAACGGGGGGAAGTATGTAACAGAGCAATTAGCTCGGAGATGAAAATCATTAAGAATTAGTCGGCTTAATGGGATTTTTCTACCAACCAGAAGTCTCCTGGGAATCTGACTGAGATCATCTAAGAGGCACAAAGCTTGAGGCAGGACAGGCTGTTTGGGTCAGTGGGACACACTGGGATCTCCCCAGGCTTGCCTTGGGAAGCGTCAACCCCACGATGAAGAACCACTCTCTGCCCCTCCTCCTGCTCCTTCCCAAAAGAGAAACCTCCCTTGAAGAGCGGTCAGGGCTTGTTCTTCTAGTAGAAATGTCATCTTGTTCCTCCAGGAAGTCCAGGGAATGGAGGTGCCAATTGTTTCCCCAGCTCTAGCCAAGGTGTGGCTGTAGGCAATGAGTGGGTGAAGATGCTGGTTGAGACAGAGAAAGTGGCCCTGGGGCAGGCGGGAGAGCTGTGCTCTGAGGTGAATACAGGTTTGATGAATACATCCCTGATTTGGCATTCAGAGTTATATATTTTTTTATTATTTTTTTTTTTAAATATATATATACACACACGCACACCACTCAATTAGACTGAGAATAACTGTTGGCTCCTTGCCCGATTTGAGCTCAGGGTAGGAAGCAACATTTAGGTCCTGCAAGTGCTGCTAGCTCCCGAATAAAACAAAGTGTGCTGGCGTATCTGGGTCACTCTCCCCTGCAGGAGAAGGTATTTTAGACAGCGGGAAAGTGCCTGCCTTGCCCTTGGCACCTCGTGGCTGTGTCCCGCCTCCCATTCAAGGATATCAGAGGCCAAATTGCTTGAAATGAAGATGAGATACCCGGGAAATGGTTTTGCCTTCTCCGTCACTCGTGGCTGTGCACCCTCCTCTGCCCTGGCTCTCAGGAAAGAGCGATTAAGACTGTGCAAAACTTTCTTGCCTCTCTGCTTCCTCGTGTGGGTTTTTAGAGGGCTGGTGGAGAGCGTGAGCGGGCTGTAGCTTCAACTCCCCGTGGGGAGAAAGGCATAAATCAGAGCTGGCATTCCTCTGTTTAAAAAAAAAAAAAAAAGTAAGAAGGAAGTCTTAAGGGTGCGAATGAACCAGATGCAAAGGCAAAGCAAATACAATTTGAAATTACACCTTGAAAAATTGAACACGAGGAATATTTGATTTCATTAACATCAATTTAGGTGATGGAGCAGTGCCAGAGGAGCCAAAACGTTGCGATTAAATATACTCAGTGAGAACCACCAAAAAGAAACATCTCTTAAATAAGCACTGATTTCCTGCTGGAGAAGCACGATGCTGTTTTTTCATTCAATCTGGACAAAATCATCACTTATCATTTTTGTAGCCCCAGACTGTATCCTTTGATTGGTCTTTCCCCACCATCATCTCAAGGAAAGCTGTAGAGCCAAAGATATTTGAAGTGCATTTGCAGGGGAGGTGAGCAGAGCTGGGCTGGGGCAGCAGGGAGGCATCACCAGCACTTGGGAAGGGTCCAAGTGTCACCGCTGTCCATTCCTTCCCCAACAAAGCAAGGCTAAGCTCAACCACCAGCCACCACAGTGGGGATGTGCTGGGAGGCACGGAGCCGGGAGCCACGGCTGGAAGCTCTCCACTGCACAAACATGCTGCCAGTGAGCTAATGCACACCTTGGTAGGGTCCAGCACTGGTAGTTTATTTGTCAACAATGTTTAAAAGCCATGTAAGGCTGTCTGGAGCATTAAGGACAATTTACACCAGAAAAGAAACGAGCTTTTCTTTTTCCAACCCAAAATCCTTGCATTGGTGTTGCAGGCTACAAAGTGCTCAAAGAAAAAGAAAATAGCAGACTCTGTTTTCTGGGGTCCAGCATGGTCTCTGGACATCACAGGTATTTAACAGGCAAGAAATGGGCTGAGAAAGGGCTGGCAAGCCGTGACAGAAGGCTGAGCTCAAAGGCAATAAATGGGCCAGAAACCCAACAAGCCAGCAGAAGAGCAGGAGATGGCTTTTCAGACCAAAATCTGCTCTTTCCAAGGCAAAAAATTTTGCACAAGCAGGGAGGGAAGGTTGGGAGCTGTGTGGATGGCTGACCATAAGGAATGTGGATGAGAAGAGGAATGCAAAGCTACTGCAGTGTCTTTGGTGTTAGTCATGTCTGCAGGGAGACCATGAAACTGGTCCCCACAAGCAGCTATTTTGCATGAAAGATGCAACAAATTTTGTAAAAAATGGTCTTTTCTGAGAACATGGACCTGGGGGTTTGGAGGAAGCAGCCACAGTGATTCAAAGCAATGACCTACTAAACCCAGCATCCCATTTCCAGAAACCCGGAACTATCAGTACCATGCTTGCATGTGGAGCTCCTCAGCTTAGCCTCATGCCATCCACAACCCCACTTTCTTTGGTTTGGAAGACCCAAGGGCAGCAGAAGACCCAAAAGCAGAAGGACACACAAGGACAGTAGAATACTCACCCTCTTTGCCCTTTCTGTGCCAGCCATGACCTCTGTCCCATGTCCCTGCCCTTGCTGCCCAACTCCTAGTTGCTCCTTGCCTGGAGACACATCACTAATCACCCATAGTTTCAAGATGCTGAGACCCACACCTCCTCCTGCACCTGCCAGGAGCACACACCGTGGCAGGACGCACTGTGACCTCAGCCCGGTGGTGGAACGAACCACCAACAGCCCAGGCATCTCTTAGAAGAGCTAAAGCAGTTCTGTCTTGCCTTATATAGAGGATGAAACTCAAAGCTCGATGAACTAACGTGTTCCGACAGGCTTGGCTATGGCTGCCTGTCACCCTCTTCATTTAGCCACTGAAGAATAAGTCAGTCTGAGAAGATTCAATCTGTAAAAAAGATAATGAAGCTTTAAATGCAGCATTGTGATTGCAGCACAGAGTCATCTAGATGCCGCAAACTAATGCCACCATCTTGTGCCACCCTGAAGCCATGGTGCCACCTGGCCCAAGTCCTCTGCCACTGTCCCAGCAGCAGGGGTGGCTGCTCCTGCCACAGGGCCAGCCCCGCTCGTGGCACAGCTCCTCTCCAAACAGGATTTGAGACATCATTTAAGAAAACACAACCTTTTTAAAGGCTTTTGCTTTGAAGTGGGTGGCTGTGAAGGTCTGACTTAGCTGACGGTTAGATGAACAAGCGAGCCAGCAGAGCCGCAAGCGAGCAGGCAGAGCTGCTAGATGGACGCAGCCCTGCAAGCAAATGGACATGCTCTGCCCCAAAACCAAGTGAGAATGGACCAGTCTGGGATGTGAAGAGACACTCTGTAAGTTGTAGGCGAGGCAGGGCCAGAAGACAGGTCTTCCCATTCCCAGCTCAGCTCTCCATTCGCTACACCGTACTGATGCTTCATAGCCCACATGTTGGCCCAAATCCTTACCTTGCAGAGATTTACCACTCAATAAATATTTTTTTCCATGCATATTTATGTTCTGTTTGGTATTTCTTAGGTAGACAAAAAGCTCTTGAATTTTCAGATCGCAACTTTCATATATATATATATGTATACACACACACATATATTTTGGAGAGCAGCATCAATTTTACAGGTTTCTCTAAATCGTAATGTGCAAGTTAAAAAATAAATGAACAATTTGATGGCAACACGGGGAGCAACAACATTGATCCCCTCCCAGCAGCACACCCTTTCGCGAGCTCTGTGAGGCCAGTAGCACATCAGCATCCCATAGGGTCTGTCCCACTGGGGCTATCGGCTTTCCTGTACAAACAGGCAAATACTTTTTCTGCCTGCAGTCACAAGAATTATACAGGTTTGCTTGGGCTTCCAATCCTTTGCATGTGTTTGTAGGAGATGAGCTATTTTCTGCCGGAAAAGGTATTTTATTAAGGCAGGCAGTGGTGGTAGAGACTCGGCGTGAGCTTCCGACAGCCGGAGCTGAAATGACATGCACCAGCATGGATCACATCCCCTGAAGATGCAGGCTTGGTGCCAGGCTGTTTAAATACAGACCTTGAGACATTGATAGCCAGGTGAAATTGTTGGCTTTCACCACCAAAAACTCAAGGCAAATTAACACCATCGGGCACCCTTGAGAACACGAAGTGGAGCTTATGTGCAAGGAGTTCAGCTCGTCTTAAGAGTGAACTTTATAAAGGTGCCATACGCGAAGGAGAGGGTGTGGAGATGAACACATCAGAGTTTTTAATCTTCTTTTGGCAAGGAAAATCAAGTTGGGGCAAAGCAGGGAATAATGAGAGGGAATTTCCTTTCTATTTTAATTTGCATTTTAAATTGCATTACAATATAAAGGTAGATGCTGGTCCATCAATCTTGGCTCCTCTGCACAACCAAAGCCCCAGTTCTCCTCAATGGCAGCATGTGTTGAGGAGGCTCTGCTTTGGCTTTTCCAAAAACCATGCCTGAATTTTGTCCCTGAGTGGTGGCAACCGGCTCCGAGCTTTTCAGTTGTCTTCTTGCGTGTGCTTCCAAGGCAGTCAGGATAGCCTTCCCACGAACCTCCTCTGCTTCTAGGCTCCAAAACCATTTTTTTGCTTCTTTTAATTCCTCTTCCAACATCACGGCTCAATTTTTTTTTTTTTTTTTTTTNTTTTTCCATAAATGTGTTTTGATACTGTTTTCTGTAACTTATACCCTATGCAGTCTTTTTTTTTTTTTCAATCCAGAAGAGGTTTCAGGACATGGTTTCTGTAAAAGATGCCAGAAAGAGCAGAATCGGGAAAAAATGGCTTTTTTTTTTTTTCTCCCTCTTGATTGATTAACCTTGAAGGTACTGATGGGAAAGCCAGTAGCATCAATAAAGGCAAACAGAGAGCATTGGAGAGGGAAAAGTGCTGCTGGTACCCCCTGATTCCTCTTTTTAAAACACAGAATGAAGAAAAAAGAGGATTTTATTTTTTTTTTCCCCACATTTGGCTTTCTGGGCAAGTGGTTACGGAGAGTTGTCGTGGCAGGCTGCAAAAGGAATGCCACCACGCATGGAGTTCTGTGCTTTAATTTTTGATGCTCGTTCAACTTCAAACCTCCTTGCCCATGCAGAAAACCCCAAATCGTAAGAATATTATATTTTCCTGTGTGTGCACCCCCATAGGGTGCTTCATCGGGTACCACTTGGAGCACAGATAGCCGTAGTCATGCACAGGGCCGGGTTTGGTCCCCTCACCGCCTTTGGTGAAACTTGCTGGTGAATGGAAATGCTCCCACACGATTCCTGGTGGATAAATAACCAACAAAGATGAAAAAATGTAGTTCAAACCAAACAGCCAGTGTTAACCCTTTTGAGCCCAGGATTTTGAGGGCAGGGAGGTAAACTTATGGTAGATCTAATTCAGGCAATTGAATTTAACTCCCTGAACTGATCAAATGATTTAAGCCCATTTTTCTCTCACTGGTGGCTGGTGTGCCCAGGGCACAAGAACTGGGAAGGAAGCCAGGGAAAGGATTTCAGGTGAGTCCAAGGAAAAGGTTTTACTGAGGCTGGCAAAACTCCCACAGGCTGTCACGAGGGCCTGGGGCTGCTCAGCAAGCTCGGAGGGGGGTGGGGTAGGGACAGACATCCATGGCAGTTGTAGTTTCTTAACTAGCTTTTAACTGACCAAATAGCTGAACAATATTTCCTAGTATAAATTTCAAAATTCAGAGGAAAAAAATTATATTGCCAAGCAGTTCTTTAGTAAGGTCCATACCCTGCTCAGCCCCTCTCACCTTCCTCAACATACGAGTGCTCCTCATCCATCACAAGCCATTGTGAGGGAGCTCTAAAATAATTTTAGAGCTGAATTTTACCCTGAAGCAGAGCAGGAGCAAGGGCATAAGAGCTAAAGGGATGCACTGCCAGGAGAACAGTCCTTACCTAAACCACACAACCCCATCCACACCAGCCAGCCAGATCATTTGATGGGGAAACATGCAGGAAAAAGGCAGCCATCATTGTACCCACGGAAAAGCCCCTTTCCCCATATCTGGACATGCCAAGCCATGCTCTCACCTGCCTGTTGCACCGAACTGTGGCCCAAGGCTCAGCTGCTGCTCCCACATGCTCGAACCCAACCAGCGTTACCCTCATGCCACCAGTGTGTGTGAACAACCCCGTGGTGAATTCTCAATTAGCAGCAGGACAACGAGGTTCTTCTGTTGCCACTAAAAGCCCACGAGCAGCTCCAGAAGATACAGCAGGATCCCCCATCCACTTCCATTCCTCTTTACACCCATCATGACTGTGCTGCATCTGGCAAATACTGACTGTTCTCCTTCTCCTCTCTTTTACTATTTCTCTTTGGGAAGTCGGAATGTGTCTGCTTTGGCATTGATGGGTTTGTAGGGTGGGTCCCCTGCCCAAACAACTGATGCCGCATTGAGTGGCCGGGAAGTGGAAACATCTCTCCAGACGGCAGGAGCTATCTTTGCTGCTTATTCACAAGGAATAATGCAGCTATAGCACTGAGGGAAGCATGAGCCATCCCACACAGGCTGGAGCATTTTGCATCAGTGTTAGTGGGTGCCAGCTGGGCCTGGGTGCAGGATGGTGAGGGGGAGGGAGGCTCCCTGCAAGTGTCTCCCCACTGCTGCTTTATGGGAGGACACCAGCCCTTCAGGCAGAGCTGTTCCCCATCCCCCTGGGGAAACACCAGTGGCTGAAGCAGGGTGTCTGTAGGATATGGTGCACAGTGACGTCTCAGGATGACTGATGGATCCTGAAGTCACCTTAGCTTCAGAAATGCTTTTCTTTGAAAAAGCAAAATATTTTCTAGATACTCCACTAGCAAAAAAAAAACCAAACCAAAACAAAATAAAAAGTGCTTTCTAATGACTCATCAATCTTGTTTCCCTTTTTGCTTTCACCTTTTCTATAATTTTTTTCTTTCTGCTGTCTCAATAGCTGCTGAGGGCACAGCTGCTCTGTATGCTTCCCAACCACCTTCCCCACACTCGGCAGAGGAGGCAGGGCCAGCCCCACCATGGCCACCACCACCACTGACCTGCGCCACGCTCACACCTCCTGGCCTCTTCCTCCTCGCTTTCCTCCAGGCTGCAATCCTGTAAAAGTGCCGTGGTTCATGCCCAGGTGCAGCTTGCCCGGGGAACAAGGTGGTTGCAATGTGCCCAGCAGGAGAGCTCGAGTAAAGGAGGTTCAAAAGCTGCAAAAGCTTGGGGGGGCAGGAGGTATTGCTGCTGCTGCAGCATGAAAAGATGGGAATTTCCGTCTCCAGCATTGGTGAGGAACCTGCTTTTCTTCTCTGAGAGCATCTTCAGAAAAGCATCAGGGCACAAATGTGTGTGCTCTGGAGAGGGTGTCAGACGTGGCATAGGAGCCCACAGGAACTTAGCAACTCTTCGCCAGCATTTTTATCCTTGAACATCGTCTTTTTGGAAATAGCAGCCTGAGACTGTTCATTGGGCTGGAGGGACTCTGACAAGGCTCTCGGCATGGTGGGACATGGGCAATATGTGGCATTGACACAGGGAGGGAGCAGTGTAAGAGCCATGCAGCTGCCCAGGGACCATCTGGGGCATGGGTGATGGGTGCCATGGGAAGAGGACCGAGGGAAAGCCCCAGGGACGACGCAGCTGACATTTAATAGCAAGTGTTGTGGGGAGCAGCAAGAATTTGAGCGAGAAAGGCTGAAGGCAAGGGAGCCAGGTGCGTCAGTGGATAACAGCATCACTGCAGCAGAGCCGTGACAAAGATGGGTGCGATCCTATGGGGCATCGGCAAAGAGGTTTCTAGAAGGGGAGGACGTACTTGCCCTTACCCAAAGCCTGTGGTAGCTCTGCCTGCAGGCAGGGAGAGAAGCAGGATGAGTAGCCGCATTGGGATCAGCCCAAGGAAAAAGGGAGGGAGGCAGTGGGTGGAGAAGTGCCCAAAATCAAGTGACACCCTGGGGATCAGCTGACAGTCATTGCAGGGACAGTGCCATGAGCCCCAAGGGGGCCAGAGGGCAAAACCTGCTATTGCTTTTGCAGCAGAGCTGCTGTTCCCTGATTGGACGGCTGTCTGTCTGTCTGAGATTGTGAGGGGTAGACCCCAGGAGCCCAGCTCGGCTTTAGCATATGCAGGGCACATGAGCTTACTGCTCCCCGGTGCCTGCAAGAAGAGCTCTGCCCTATCCCACTGTGATGACGTGCTCTTGGACCAATGTTTCCTCTCCTCTGGTGAGGCTTCATCCTGAAGCAGCAGCTCCCAGCAGCTGCTCTCTGTGAGTTGGAGCAAGCGGGGAGCACGCAGGGCTGGACCAAGTAGGGAGAAAGCAGGGCTGAAGCAAGCAGGATTAGAGCTAGAGGATGCTCACCAGCAGCGTCCTAGTGCTTTCCAGCAGAGAGGAGCAGGTGGGGACTAACGTCTGAGTCCTGGTGCAGTTCCCCTCCTGGTGAACGCTTCAGCATTTCCAAAACAGTGGCATGTGAGGTGTGGGTGGCAGGGATCCATCCATGCTCAGCCCCTGTGTGTGCAGCCCCATGCGTGATGGCAATTCTTATTTAGGCTGTCAACCAACAGGACATCTTAGAATCACAGACTCACAGAAGGATTTGGCTTGGGAGGGACCTTCAAAGATCATCTAGTTCCAAACCCCCTGCCATGGGCTGGGACATCTTCCACTAGATCAGGATGCTCAAAGCCCCATCCAACCTGGCCTTCAACACTTCCAGGGATGGGGCATCCACAACTTCTCTGGGCAACTTGTTCCAGTGTCGCACCACCCTCATTATAAAAAAAAATTTTCTTCCTTATATCTACCCTAGATCTACCCTCTTCTAGTTTAAAACTGTTGCCCCTTGTCCTGTCACTACAGGCCCTAGTAAAAAGTCTCCATTTTTCTTGTAAGCCAACGAGGTCTCCCTGGAGCCTTCTCTTCTCCAAGCTAACAACCCCAACTCTCTCAACCCTTCTGCATAGCAGAAGTGTTCCGGCCCTCTGACCATTTCTGTGGCCTCCTCTGGACCCACTCTAACAGGTCCATGTCTGTCTTGTGCTAGGGACCCCAGAGCTGGATGCAGTGCACAAGAATGGAGTAGAGGGGGAGCATCACCTCCCTTGACCTGTTGGCCACACACCCAGGCCACAGTTGGCTTTCTGGGCTGCAAGCACACATTGCACGCGTCCAATTTGTCACCCACTAGTGTCCCCAGGTCCTTCTCCATGGAGCTGCTCTCGATCCATTCATCTCCCAGTCTACACTGATATCCTCTGCAGGGATTTTATGGCCAACTGCCAACACATGAGCCAGAAACAAAGTTTCTGCTCATAAAACCATGGGGTTGTCCCTGCAGCTCAGCGGTGGCAGAGGCAGCAGTTTTTGTTATAATCCTGTTTTTTTTAATCTTGCCCATCTCCAAGGAGCCCGTGTCAGAATTGATGCTCAAGGTCAGGAGAGCTGTCGCTCACCTTTCAGCTGCTAAAAAAACTTTTGGCTAGTAGTCAGCAGCAAACCAGAGCAGGCAAGGAAGGGAGAAGTCATGGGGAAAGAAAGGGTAGGCACAGTGGAGCAGAGAAAAATAGAAAGGAAAGGATTTGTCTGCAGGCAGTGAATGAACCAGCTTCATGCATCACCTCATGAGCCTGGTCTGGCTCCTCCAGGGCTCCCAAAAGAGCCTGTCTCTGTCGAGTGGCTCTCATAGGTGGTGCAGGCTCTTGGTTGCCCCCCTAGTGCTCCGGTGAAGTGGTTGAAGGTGATTTGGGGTCTGAATGTGCTTTAGCTTTTGCTAAAGACCTGCTCTCTCCCCACCAAATACTCCTTCGTGCAAGGTCTTTGGGTCCCTGGAAAGGTCCATGCTCAGCATCACCAAGGATGGTACTGAATGAGATGGACAGTAAAGATGAAGCCAGCCCTTCCCTTGGTCGCCTTCCCACCTGGCACTCCCTGAGCCAGGATGAGCCGCTCCACAGGCGTTGGGCAAAGCTGGTGGGCAGCAATAGGGCATTGCAGGGTTTGGTGGGTCCAGCTGAATCCCTCTGCAACCTTTTCCTTGTCCTCCTCCTGCAGAGCGAGCCCGGGATTACCTGCACAAGACTGGACGCTTCATCGTCATCGGTGGCATTGTCTCGCCTGTGCACGACTCCTATGGGAAGACGGTGGGTCGTCCCCATTTTCCTTTTCTGCATCATATATCTGATGGTGTCTCAATACAGGGGCAAGCACTTGGCAGTGCTGCCTGCACTTGCGGTTCTTTCATGGACCTCCTCTACCCAGAGTAGCCCCTGACTATGGCAAAGCCTCCGAGAGGAGGGAGGGGATAAACCCATTTGCTCTGTAGATAAAAACTGCAGTGAGACCCTACAATCAGCCAAAGTACTATACAGCAAAGACAAATGTCCTAACCCAAAATGGGGGTGGTCATCTTGTTGGGTGGGGTTTGGGGTTTTTTTTTGGGGGGGGGAGTTTAATGATTTCAAAGCCAATTTTATTGTGGGGATCTCAACAATGCAAACAGGGACCTTTACAAGCACATTCTGGTGGGGGGAAAAAAAACAAATTAGGAGAGGAGAAGATTTCATCTTCTCCTGAAAGCCGGAGAAATTTCACTGAGAAACACTATCCCCAGGTCTGGACCTACTGCAGCTGAGAGCGGCAGTGTTGAGCAAATCTTACTGACCAGTTTGTAACCAGGGCTGAAGCAAGGCAGGGACTCCTCTCCTTCAGCAAACAGGAGCTTAAATAACTTTTTGTGGGCAGGAATGAATCCTTCTGGCCTGTATCATCTAAGCAAGCCCAATACTCTGCCCCAGGAAGGTTTGCAAGCCTAGGCTGGCCAGGGCATGACACTTGCCTCCTCCCCATAACTGCTCCTCCATCACCCTTTCTTGCAGGGTCTGGTCTCAAGCCGGCACCGCCTGACCATGTGCCAACTAGCCGTCCAGTCCTCTGACTGGATCAGGTGAGTGGCAGCCCATACTCACTGCTGCATGGCAGCTCCAGCACCGTGGTGGCAAAGTCCCGCATGCAAAGTTCCTCTGCACAACACATGGGCTGCAGGTCCCCAAAGTGGAGGTGCCACCTGCTGTCGGAGCACCAGGATGGACTTTCTCCTCTCCAAACCAAAGCTTGATTAAAAACAGAGGTCTTCCTCTCCTAGTCCAGCAGAGAATTGATGGGGGGTGTTACACCGTCCTTCAAGGGGGCCCTTTGGCTTCATGGAGTCTTACAAGCACCCCACTGAGTCTGTGGTATCCAGGTGAAGCCCGTATTCACCCAACCCTCCCCAGCCTTGTGGCATGGCACCTTCCCTTTCTACACCTGCAGCACCAGCCCAGGGACTCTCCTCTTCCCAGCATTGCCACGTGGTGTCTGGTGGCTGAGGTGGAACCAGAAACATCTCTGGGTTGCCCTCAGGAAGCAGAGTCATAACGTGTAGATACATCCAAGCCAAATGAATGTTGGTTGGTTGGGTACCAAGAGCAGAAAGGTGTCCGGGAGCACATTCAGGTCCCCAAAGCTATTACAGAGAGCTGGGTGGCAGGGTTGGAGAAAGGACATTGTCCATGGCAGAGCTGGGGGGGTGATGGTGGCTGTTCTCAGTACTGCCGGCCAACCCAGTGGGGAGGAGGTAACATGCCCAGGAGGTCCAGGCAGTGGCCAACACTGTTGCCTTGCTGTGCTCCCCACAGGGTGGACCCCTGGGAGTGCTACCAGGACACCTGGCAGACCACCTGCAGCGTGCTGGAGCATCACCGTGACCTGATGAAGGTGAGGCAGCCCCCACACCATGGGTGCACCTGGGGTGAGGGCACAGGGAGAGCGCAGGAGTGGTGTTGCTGTTGCACCAGCACATGGACATCAACAACCACAATATGGCTGGGACAAACAGAGAGAAGACTTGCAGGAACGTGCCTGAAATCTTGACCTGGAAGAGGTGCAAGATACATTGTCACAGCTGCTTTGAGCTCCTTGCCCTGATGGTGAAAGCAAATTGAGCCCTCCAGTCAGAGCCAACAGCCGTCCCAGTCCTGTACAGACCAGGGAGAGGCACAGGGGTGAAGGCAGAGTGAAGGCAGGGGTGGGCATAAGCCAGATCATTAATGCCTACCACTTGCTCCATCCTGAGGGGAAGGAGAGGTGGACAGGTGTCCCTGCTCATCAGCTGTACCAAAACTGCTGTATGCACCTGCCAGAGCGGCTCAGTGAGATGGGAAAATTCAGCAGCTGGGAAGTCCCCAGGGAACACAAAACCCAGGAAGAAAAGTCTATCCAATGCCCAGGCAGGCCTGAGGGCTGAAAAGGAAAGCAACTGCCCTCAGGTGACCACAAGGACAGGGAGGACACAGCTGCTGCCAACACTTGGATACAGTGAGCAAACCAAGGATGGGAAACCAATAAAACAGCATCAGACAAACTCATGGGAAGCCCAGACAGGAGGCACTGAAGTAGCATTAAGCAGCCTGGCAGGATGTCCAGGGCATCCAGGGACCATGATGTCGAAGCCAGGGAGCCCCTGGGGATGCCTTCCTTCTCCTGCAGGTACTGGGGGAGGAGATGAGTGCATGTTTGCTCCCAGGGTAACGTGTAAGCCACTGGCTTTGCACCACTGATTCATCAGCTGCTGTATTTCTATTTACTTATCAGAATTTATGAGCACCTCCAGGTGATGGAAACAATGCCTACCTGCAGGCAGCACAGTTGCAGCCTTGCCAGCCTCATGGGTCCACACAAAAAGTTAATCCCAGCATCTCCGGCCTTAATTGGAAGTTGTTATACACAGGGTCCTGCTAGCCCCAGGCTCGTCTGGTGAGGTCAGATGGGACCGGGGATCCTAAAGTGAGCCTGGACGTACCTGTCACTGAAGATGACCTTCAGCCTGGGATACAGAGTCTTGATATGGGGGTCATAAATGTTTTGGGATGCAGCTGGGGTGAAGGCACCGTTCCAGCTACATCTGTCTCTCATTGCAGAGAGTGACTGGCTGCATCCTCTCCAACGTCAACACCCCCTCCATCACCCCCGTGATTGGCCAGCCCCAGAACGAGTCCTCGCAGACCATCTACCAGAACAACAACAACGTCTCCAACAAGCCCACCGCGGGTAGGTGGCAGCAGGATAGGGAACAGGGGAATGACCACCCACCCCTCACCTCACTGCTAGGACTGCTGAGCATTAGGAATAGTGCTCCATCATCTTATTTTTGGGCCAGGTCCGCTCATCAGGCTCCATGCATCAAGCCTAGGGTCAGGTGGGGATGCGATGCTGGGGAGAGGAGCAGATGCAGCATCCGCCACAGCAAGGGGAACCAAGAACAACTTAAAATGGCTGTGAAATCGTACTGGACTTTAGCTGGATGTTGTCCAGGCAGCAAGAGCAGCTAAGAGAAAGGGTATCTGGTACCGATGGCGTGCGTGCAAGGGATGAGCTGGCAGGAGAAGTGGCACAGCTGGATCCCACATGAGTCATCAGGATGTGGGACATGGAGGTATTAGTTAGGGAGAAGAGGGGGCATTACTTAAATCCCATAAAAACAAACATCCTGTGATTTTTTTCATGATTTTAGCTGACCAGCTGGTCCCTTCAAGGCACAGCATAGGGTTCTTGGGAGTTAAGACCATAAGAGGCAGTGAGACACTGAGAGTGGTTCCCGCACCCAGGCACAGGAGTATCTCACAGGACTGGGGTGGCCAAAATGGTCGTTCGTTCTCCTGTTAATTTTCTTTGTTTTTCTTCACCTTTAGCAAAGATCCTGGGGAAGGTGGGAGAAAGCCTGAGCCGGATTTGCTGTGTTCGCCCGCCCATGGAGCGCTTCACCTTTGTGGGTATGTAGAGGAAAGCCCCAGCATCACCTCAGCTTCGGCACCAGCCCCCGGCCTTCTTCCCAGCCCCCTCTCCCAGGCCAGGCACCAGCATGTCTGTTTTGCTTCCTTTCCCCAGATGAAAATGCCAACTTGGGGACAGTGATGAGATATGAGGAGATTGGTGAGTATGCAACCCCCTTCGTGTTGCTCCAGCTCCTCTGGGCCACCACTACGTGGCTCGGGTGCAGCTGCATGACAGATCTGGTGGCAAGTGAAGGATGCTGGATCATCTCACCCCGGTGCCAGCTCTTGGGGCTCAGGGGTGAAACAGGAGCAGCACTAAACTGGCCTGAGCCCGTTCCCATTGACAGACAAGCAGCCTGAAATAAAGGAGCAAGCAGCAGGGACCCAGGTCCCAGTGCTGGCACAGACCTACCATGGCATCATGCTTTGAAAGTCACCCTAAGTGCCATCAAACGTGCCCTCCCATGGTGGTGTCACCCACATACACGCATTGCACACAGCAGCAGAAGGGATTTTGGCTGCCTGACCAGCCATGGTACCCCTTTCTCTAAAGCTCTTTTGGGGTTTAAGACCCATTGAGCTGCCCCATACTTAGCACCACTGTATATCACCCAGGGCTTAGCATGGGGAGCTTACTGGTGTTTTTGAGATCCATTTCATGGGCTAGCTCACACGCAGCCTGGCACAACACCCATCCTGGCACTGGCACCATGCAGAGCCCCAAGGCTTTGGGCACCTGGAAATACCAACCAGGGAGGCACCTTCCCACACAGCTGCCTCTTCCTACCCCTCCAGGCGAGTTTATGGATTTTCTCTGCTGGTTGTGCAAATAAATTAATCTTTATGGGCCCATTGGAGCAGAAAGCTCCTTCCCACAGCACAACTTTCTTGCTAAGCAGCAAAGCCAACCCTCAAAGCAAGCTGTCAGTAAGCACCTGTCTCAGCCTGGGGAGAGAAAGGGAGGACTTGGAAGTCCTCCAAGATGAGCAAGGAAAACCTCTGGTGCTTCACCACCAGCTTTGCTAAAGCAAACACAGCCATGCCCAGGGCTCTGAGCAGTGCCCTGGGCTCTCCCCATTGCCCTATGGCTGGAGCCCCTGCAGCAGATCATGAAGTGATTGTGGGTGCCCATAGCATGGAGAAATGGCTCCCTTCGCCAGGGATACACCACCTCTAAGGGCTGGAGCACAGCCATAGTTGAACAGCATGTACCAATGCTGACAACCACCCAGCCGTATGGGAGAGTAGCTGAAATAAAGTAGGGTGGAGGCTATTTGATGTTTGGCACCAGTAGGGATGTGAGAAGGACCAGGGGATCTTTAGCGGGACTTGTTTTGGCAGTGGAGGTCTGTGCAGAACAGAGGTCTGTGCAATGGAATGGTGAGGGAAGTGGTGCCTGCTCAGCCCAATTTGCTCCCACCTCTGAGCTTCTCTGCTTCTTTTCTGCAGAGCTTCGCATCTTACTGCTCTGTGGCAGTGACCTGCTGGAGTCCTTCTGCATCCCTGGTCTCTGGAACGAGGCAGACGTGAGTCACCACCACTGGGCACCTCTCCGTGCTCCTCTTCCCCAGGCTCTCTTCCTCCTCCTCCTCCTCTGTTTCCCACACCCAGTGCTCCTGGGAGCTGTTCAAGTTCCTTGAGATGTCAGGAGCTGTGCCCACCATCCCCACTGCCTCCTCCATCCCAGCTTTTCCCTACACATGGGCAGCCTGAGGGACAGGGTCTTCTGCTCCTGAGTCACCAACCTTACCCAGCTTCCCCTTCCACAGACCCAAACCCTACTCTCACTCACCATTCATGCAGAAGACATCACCAAGGGTGCAGGGTAACCCTGTCCCAAGGGATTTCCAAAGGCTGCACTCCCAGTCCTCATCCCTTGGAAGGAGGCAGCATCAAGTAGATGCCAGTCCCAGCAGAGTGAGGTGTGGAGGTAGGAAATAAGATATTTACAAAACTTGGCCAGACATTAGAAATTAAACACATTTGCAGTAAAATCAACAGCTTTCACTTAATGAAAGGTTTTTCCTGCAATGTGGGGTACCCAGGTACCCATCTTTACAAAGACCAAGAAGGAAAACCATCTTGACCCCTCAGCCAGATGATGCCAAACACCAACCCACAGCTGATATGAGCCTGTCTCAGCACCTTCACTGCCACAACCCAAAAACCCACTGCCCACCTTTCTGTGCCCACACACCACAACACCCCGCTCCTCCCACCCCCCATTAGTGAAGGACTGCAGCAGGATAGACGGCGCCCTGGACACTGCAGTCCCTGCCTGAAGAAGCCACATTTTCATGGGAGGACACCAGCCCTAGAGAGGGACTGCGTTACCAACGTGCAACATGCACGCTGTGCCTGGCAGTCAGAGCAATGCTGGCTATGGGAGTTCACCTGGCTCTTTACTGAAATTGGGCAATCAACATGGCCTCCCCCCTCCCACCCCTCTTGAACCTCTCAACTATTTCTAAAATCAGCTACCACGTCCTCAATCCAAAGTTTTTTAAAACAATTAGCTGGCAGATATCTCCTCTGAAAGGCCGCTAAATCTGAGATGAGGCAAGTCTTGAAGCCCAGCACAAAGGATGCAAAAATTGGATGTCAAAGCACAGGCAGAGGAGGCATTCTGCACCAGCACCACCTCATGGGCTCCTGCTGCCTGAATTTGCTGACCCAGAGCTCTTTCAGATGAGCCTGGTTTGTCTTAGCCAAGATGGGTGTGAGCAGTGGGAGCCATCCCCACGCAGTGGCAAACTTGGCCACCAGCCTTGGTGCAAACAACCTTGGAAGAACAACTCTACAAGACCTCTGTCAGGACCAACATGTCCATCCTGATCATAAAACCTTCCAGCAAGGCAGAGGTCATGTTCGTCCTCAGGCAACCTCTTCCGCTGCCACCCTCCTTCTACCACGACAAGTCCTCCCTAAAGTCTAACCTCAACATCTAGTAATAGGATTTAACCCTGTGCCTTTTTATTTCATCCACTGCAGACCATTCACCATGCCTTGATAATTCCAAGTTTCTGCCAAAGACTGTTGAGATAGCCTCAAATTCACTTTCTATCTCCATCCAGACCATGGCCAAGCTTTCATGGTGCCAGGGGGACTGGCAGAGAGTCCAGGTTTTGCGTGGGGTGGTTATAAAGCTCTCCCCGCTTTGGGTTGCTCCTAGATGGAGGTGATCGTTGGGGAGTTCGGGATTGTGGTGGTGCCCCGGGATGGAGCAGACCCCGATCGGATCATGAACCACTCCTCCATACTTCGCAAGTACAAAGTAAGTGGATGCACGCAAAGGCTGTGAGAGGACCCACAGCTCCCAGGGGTAGACAATGTTTGGAGGTCAGATGCTCTCAGCTGCTAGGTGGGATGAGCAATGGGGCCACCATGCAGTAGTCCCCCAAGGCTGGCAGGGCAGACACAGACTTTCAGGCTGTCCCTTCACTCCTTTCTTCCTCCTTCCTCTGCAGAACAACATCCTGGTGGTGAAGGACGACTCAAACCATCCCATGTCGGTTGTCAGCTCCACCAAAAGCAGGTGGGTGATGCAGGGGGCACTCCTGCTACAGAATGGGGGGAGGGGTGTCCCCAGCCCACCCCTCCATTTGTGGGGACACCAAGGTGACACTCAACCCACCCAAGCGGGCTCTGACTCCTTCTCTCCCCCTGAACCCCCAGACTGGCCCTGCAGCATGGGGATGGACACGTCGTGGATTACCTCTGCCAGCCTGTCATCGACTACATCCTCAAGAGCCAGCTCTACATCAACGCCTCCGGCTAAGCACCAGAGGTCTTGCAGCGAGACAGCCCTCGTGTCCCGCCTGCCTACAGCTCTCCATCACTCTTTTCTCTCTCTCTCTCTCAGTTCGTGTCTCCATCTCTCTCCCCACCCCATGGCCTCCCGCCCATGTCTGCCTCTCACCCCCGGCACCAGCGCTCCATCGTGCAGCAATGTCCAGGGAACCGCAGCACAGCCCTGAGGGGAATGGTTTGGTCTCTTTTTTCAGGGAACCACCCTCCCCCTCACAGGCAGGGAGGTAGAGGGTACCTGTAAAAGAGTGATGTGCTCGGTGCGCTCAAGGGGAGGCAGCTCCGGCACCCCCCTCCCAGCATGTCACTGGGAAGTGGTCCCCCCGGTCCGTCCTCCCAGCATGCTCAGAGCAGGGGCTTCCTCTTCTGCATCATCTTACGGTACTTAAGCTCAATAAATTTAGGTGGACTCTTTTTTCTTAAATAGTTTTAGTGCGAGCCCTTTCGACCTCTTAACACGATGACCAAACGAATCCTGGTTGGCAGCAGGCAGTTGTAACCCAGCTGGATTGGTGCCCCACAGCAGGTGAACCTCCTCAGGCTGGCAGTAGGATAACCCAGCTAACAGAATCCTCCTCCTGGCCCTGAAAAATCATGACGAGGGCATTTCTGAAGGGGAGCAGAGGCACATTGCTGCCAAAGTGTTATTAGAGGGGATGCCATGTCTCACCTTTCCTTGGCTGCAAGTGAACCCAGCCCACCCCCTAGCCAAGTGGAGTTGGGGTGATGCTCCACTCCGACGCAGTGTCAGAGGGGGCAGCCCACAGCACCTAGAAAGGGACCTGACATTTATGAAGCCAAGAAACGAGGGAGGAAGAAACAGGTGGTGACCTAAAGTCTCTAGTGAGAATTTGCCCCAAAGCTGGCTGAGCTTCGTGGGAGTTGGGTCCATCCCCATCCTCCAGCCTCCAAATCTCCATTTCTGTCTGTAAACTTCCCCTTTCTCCCTCTGCTCTTCCCCTCTTCCTCTCCTTGAAGAGTTTATTAAATGCATGATACTTTCCCCCTCCCAAACCGGCTGTGGCTATTTACACATCCCTTGGGACATGCCAGGCTCCTACTGTCCTGCCTGTGACGTGCCCCCAGACGCCAGGGAAGGAGCCTAGTGGAGACACTCACATTAAAACCAGGGCAGGTAACATGGAGAAAAAGAAGTCTTGTGGAGACAAGGGTTGCTGAAGTGGGACGGTGTCCTGCTGAGCATCCCTAGGGGTGCAAGGACCCTGCACAGCACCTGGGAAAGGTCACAGCCACAAGGAGGTAGGTACAGTCCTACTTTACTCCTCACCTTTTCCTCTCCCTTTGTTCTGTCTAACCTTGTATCGCTTTGGGTGTAGCTCTGCTGCCTATAACTCCTGGGCATCTGCCCACTCCCCACAAATTTGGGTCAACCGGGCTCAGGCTAGAACCCCCCACCGAGGCACAACTGCTGCCTATGCTGGCTTTGGGGCTTTCCTGGGGCAGCTCTGTGACTAGCTGCTGGTCCCCAGCACAGGACAGTGTAGCAATAAGACACCCAAAGGCTGAGAGTCCTCCAGGGTGTTTCAGGAAAATCTGAAATTACCGTTTTTTTTTTTTTTGAAATTACATTTTATTTCTTCTCACTTAAACATCTATGAAGGGTCACAAGCTGCTCTCATGTAAGCTCCAAAGATGAGACATTGTGCTCAGTTTGGTGACCTGCTGGATGCTGCTGGCATCTCTGTAACAGCAAACAACTTTGGACAAAACAAGGTAGTCTACAGCCACAGGCTCCTTGCAGTGGGCAGGGTTTTACAGGCAGTAGCTAATGACTTCTCAAGGAGGGAACAGCCCTTCACAGAAGGGAAAGGGAGACAGAAGTGATGTGACTTGCCCAAAGGCCAGAAGAGGTCTTTCCTTGCCAGGGATTTCCCTCTGCATGGAGAGGCTTGTTTGGGAACTGTGGTAAATTCAGCAGCTGAATCCCTCAGTGCCAGCTCTGGTATCTTCAGGCAGTATCCCATGGGGTGAGGAGATATGGAGAAGCCAAAGCAGAGAGGGTAGTGACAGTGTGCAGGACTCAGAGTGCAGGGACACCTCCAGGGAGGTCTTCAGCCAGTTCAACCTGCTCACCAACAGCCTACTGAGCACCATAGCTAAGGTGGGCAGGTGCCCATGGTGGGACGTCTCATCCATGAGACACCCAGTGTATGGAAGCCAGTAGCTAGAATCCTCTCCACTGGTTGTTTTCATGTGTTCAGTTTTTCAGTCTCTCCTCCCTCTCCAGACCAACACAGAAGTTATTTCAGATAGCAGCCTCCTGTCCTTGCCAGATGTCACCCATGTTTCTTAGCTCCAAGCCAGAGGAGAAAAAGCAATGGTAGCAATCAGCCTCCAAAACACACACACAAATAGAGAGGGATTTTAACCTCCTGGGGAAGCGATGCCTCTTTGAAAGGGGAGGAAGGACAGTAGGTTTTAACTGAGGAAAAGATGCAGGGAAATAAAACAAAGGAGATGGAGAAGGAAGGCAGGTGGCATGTCCAAGAGCCATCTCAGATACTCCCTCCCTCCCTCAGGTATGTGAGATGGGATGCAGGGGAAGCCAGATGGTTTCCCATCCCATTGCGGTTAGGACGGCATGCCTTAGAGACATAGCGTTGTGGTACGGATGATGAGTATATTCTGTCTTACTAGTCTTACCTGCGCCTTCGTGTATCCGCTCAGTAAAACTCATGATACGGGGGGGTGGGACAGGGGATTTGTAACAGGTTGTTCAGCTCTGGGACTGGTTTGGAAAATGTCTTTGGGTGGGTAGGGAAAAAAAAAATAATCCCTGAAGAACCATGCAACCACCAGGGAGGTGAGGATCAGGGTTTCCAGGGTGCAGGGGAGGGATGGGAGGAAGCTTGTGGGTTTTGGTCTTTGAACCACCACTTTTAAACAGTGTGATTTTCTGAAAGAGAAATGTACTTCAAATTCCTTTTGGAAAAAAAATAAAATGGGGGGGAGGGGGGAAAGGGGTTGAAGTTGCCATGCCACTGATTTCACCTTTGTCAAAAATTTTGGAGCCTAAATTTTTTTTCTTCTGTTGCTATATGGAAAAAAATGGTCATTGACAAAAAAAAAACTTTATCAGCAAAATGTTTAAATTATGTAATAAACAAAACAAAACAAAACAAAAGATGTTACTGGTATCATTTTAAAACAGCCCCAAGATCAAATGAGCACGAAGAGCGCAAGTGGCTGCACTGCTGGAGAACTGATGGCCAAACTCACAGAAAATGGGGTGCTAGAGAAAATAAACCAGTAGGCAAGATCCAGCCAAAAGTACTTGTTATTTATTGACATCCTCCCTTTCAAAAAACCCAACTTGTGGAAAAATAAAGTCAGGTCCATAATACCTGTCCCTATGCTGTACAACGGGAGAAGAAAGACGGGCCGGAGGCAAGAATACATCTTGCTTAAATAAAAGCGTAACGCAGACATAGTACTTGGTATATCCTTATCAAGCAAAAGAATGGGTGCTGCTTTATCAGAGAATCAGAGCTAACGAGGGGTGAGCATGTACCCCATAGTGTCCTCCTCCATCCAGGACCTCCTCCTCCACCACCACACAGGTCAGGGAGCTTCAGCAGAGTTGACTACCAGCACCTGCTAGCTCTTTTTTTCCCCCTGAAATGGCATCTAAAAGAAGCTGGAAGCAGTGTCAGAACAGAGCTGGACCCACAGAAAAGCCATGGGTAGCTGAAGCGAGCACCATTTTCTTCAATTCCTCCAAGCTCTGCTCAGATGTGCAGTGGGAAATCTTGTGGACAACTACTTGAGCCTCTGAGAAACATCCAGCACCACGTGGGAGGGAGGAATGGATGGAGGGGGGAATGAGCAGCACCAAACGAGAGGTGGGGACACGTTTAAGACATCATCAACATTTTTAAATGGATCAAATCAGGACACTGACACTCCAGCAGTATGGGGTCGGGCTCTCAGACATGAAATCTTGTGGCTGCAAATCCCTGGAGAAAGCCCTCATTCCTGTGACAAGTGCTGCAGGGTCCTGAGTGCTTGTGCAGAGGGGACACCACTTTACTTCTCCCAGGCTCTGGAAGACCCAGGTGCTGCCTGGTACCACACTAGCTGGTCTTGGAAGGAAAGATTGTGCTTGACCATGTAAAGGGATGGTAGAGACACCTGTGCTTGCCCAGGAGGAGCTTTGACAAGAAAGTAATCCCGCAGGGGCTTTGGGACTTGAAAAGAAGTGCGGGAAGGAAGAGAGGAAGGGGGTACTCTCCTCCTGGCTGAAGGGAGCAGGTAGAGCAGGAAAGGCATTTGAGGAGCCCCAGCAGTTCTCTCCTCCTCTGCTAGCCTGGGATCCCCTTCTTCCTCCATCCAGCACATCACCCTGAGCTCAAAGGCAGCTGGCACTTTTCTTTTTTTCCTTTTAGAAAAACAGTAACCACATCACTGGGAAGCATCGTGGATGACCTGCAGCTTAATGAAAAGGATCAGCAGCAGCATCTGATGCCAAATCTTCAAGCTACAACAAAACCACACCAGCACCACTCCCAGTAAGGTGAGGACTGGGCAGGTTGGGAGGAGAAAGCCATGTGTCACAGATCAAAACTCATCTCCCCCAGCTGCCACTTCACACTACTTGCTCCCTGCCTCCTGACCTACCAAAGGCAAGGAAGACCCCATGGAGAACATGAGTAGGAGGTGGTGGTGGCAGTGTCAAAAGTAAGGACAGAGACTCTAGTCCTTCTGTGTGTGCCAGAGCAGGATAGGGGATCCACAGGGGATGGAGAACCTCTCAGCTGTGAACTTCAGGCTCTGAACTGTGCAAATTCCCAAGGTTGACACCAAGAAACCCCCACCTGCACCTCAGAGAAATGTTGTAGGAATGGGCTGTTCTTCAGCCAGTAGCACCTTCATGCAACCAGGCGTCTCCTTCCTCCCATGAGCGAGGGACGGACCACTTTGAAAAATCAGGGACTCTCCAGGACCAGCATGACGATGTGAACCTTCAGCCACCACGCTGAACTTCAGGGTAAGGATCAGTTCAACACAATGAAACGCAGCCAGTCCTGCTGGGTTTGGGGAGGGCAGCTGGACCAGGGTTTCCTGTGTTCACAGCCTAGCAGGTGCTGCAGCCTTTCCAGAGCTCACTTATGGCAATTCAATGGCTTTTGTGTTGTAACAGCCCGGAGGAAGACTCCTCTGGATATCTTCTAGGTTCTTAATATCTGCCAGGATCTCATCAATGCTACTCTCCAGTGTCCGCACTCGCGCCTTCTGCAACACAGCTGTCTGCTCTAGCTCCAACATCTCATCCTTCAGCTGGTTGCTTCTGGTTTTGGCTTTGCTAAAATTCATCTCGAGCTGCTTCAGGCCATCCTCATCCACAGCACCAGGCTGGTCTGTCGCACAGGAGGAAAACAAGGAAGAGGGAACCATGGATGGAGGATGAGCACTAGATCTTTCTAGATACTTCATCTCCATCCTGCTGCGCAGCCCATTTACAGTCGTCATCCCACACAACTCCCCAGCACCCCTGCCTAGGCCCCAGCAGGGACCTGTTTCCATCCACGCCCTACAGCAGTGGCTCAAAACCTACTCATCAGACGCAGCAGCTCTTCCAGGGTGCTCAATGTCTCCTGCACAACCACTCCTGCCCGGCCAGCCTTGGCATGGACCCTCTGAGCTTCCTGAGATGTCTGAAGAAGGCAAGGTGGTAGTTGTAAGGCGAAGTCTTGCCCAAACATCAACAGGGAAGGGGGCAAGGTGAGGGAGATGGGGACCCACCTGCTGTATCACAGCAGCATCCGCCTCAACCTCTGAGAGCTTCCTCTCAAATTCGCCATCCACTTCCTTGGCCTCACGCTTCAGGGTGGCCACTGCCTTCTCCAGGGCAAGGACACCATCGGCAGTCTTGTTGGCTTCCACCTTCAGCCGCGTGATCTCCTAGGGAATGCAAAGGGACTTTCAGAGGGGCAGAGCATGGCTGAAATTGGTCTGGCCGCACTGGGGTGTGGAGCTGGTGGAAACTGGTTCCTTCCACAGGGACCCAAAATTATTGCAGGCTTTCCTGCATCCTTCATGTGCTCCCACCAGTTGTTCCAGAGAGTTGTTTCTATGATTATGGCTCAAGCCCTCCTGCAGGCATCAGTGAATCCTTTGGGAATTACAACATACGGTCTAAGAGTCTAACCCACCAACACCAAATCTGGGAGCTCACAAGCCTACCAGCAACTTAGACAGCAGAAGCAAAAAATCCCCTTGGTCACCAAAAGGTGGCTACAGAGAGATGCCACAGAGAACCTCACCGGACAAACATGCCTGCATAGATCCCCATGCACCCACTTACTACAGCCAACTCTTATCCCTGCAGGATCCACTACAGATGAACATCAGCCAAAAAGTCAACGCATCAGGTCCACTAGGAAGACCCATTGGAGTTGCCAACCATCTCCTCTTCTTCCATGGTTTTCCCTTCCAAACCTTTTTCTGCCAACAATAACACCAGGGCTTGCCCTCACCTGCTGGATCCCCACGGTGATCTCCTTCGCTTCCCCTGCTGCGCTGCTGGCCGCCTTGGATTCAGAAGCAGCACTGCCCAGGATTGCTTCAGCTCGGCCCGTCTTCTCCCTGGCACTTGCAACCATGTTGCTGATAATCGGCAGCCTCCTCATGGCATCTTCGGCTTCCCTTCTCTTGTCATCTGCTTGCAGGTTAAATTCTGAAAGAAATACATGTGGAAATGAAGCTGCACTACCTTTGTGAGATCCCACAAGGGAGGGGAAAGGAAGGGTTTCTAGGACATTACCCCGGAGGCTTTTCAGGATCTGTTCCACCTCGTAGAAGGTGGCGTTGCCAGCACTCACGGCTTGCAGGGCTGTGCTCCTGGCAAGGTTGGCTCGGGACAGCAGCTGTGTCAGCGTCTGTGACAGGCCAAAGGGACACAACGGGCAGATGAAGGACACGGTATGAGAGCATTGGGCAGTCCCTCAACCAGCTCCAGCGATCATGAGTCATCTTAGCTCTAATCTTTCCAGGAACAGGTCTTTAACCTGCCTGACATGGAGGAGGCATGTTGGTGAGACCCTGCACCAGATGAGGTCTCCCACTGGCTCCAGAAGACCAACCGCAAGTGGCTGTGTTTCCGAGGAAGGCGAACAGGCTAGGACAGCATGCAGTACCAGTAGTGCCACAGGCATCCCACTGGGGCTCCAGTTCACACTGAAGATGGTTCAAGCTGCAGACCCCCAGCCAACCTCTTACCGCTCTCTCGCCCTCTCCCCTCCGCAGTAGCTGCTTGATTTCTTCCTCCCAGCGCCCCGTGCGGCTCTGCAGCTGCCTGTATTGTGCCATGTAGGTGTCTACCAGGCTCAGGAGAGCGCTGGCATCCTGCTTCAGCCGGGTTGCCTCCCCCTGAAACACAGAGATGCGATGACTGCCTGGGGGTCCCAGCGTCTCCCCAGGAACCACAGCAAGCAGCATAGGATGCTTGTCTCTTGCTCCTTGTGCCTGTGGCCAGCTATAGGGGCAAAAGGACAGGAAGATGCATATCCGATGGCTCCCCAATAGAGACAGAGCCCTGGGAAGGGCTGAGCTTCTAGCAGGGAGGGTGTAGCGGAGAGCAAAAGGGGATCTCCTGGTCCTGCAGGCACAAAGCCCTCACCTCAAAGGAGCCAATGTCAGTCTTTGTCAAGCGGGACAGGGAATTGAGGAGCACAAGGCTGCCCTGGTAAGCCCTGTCTGCTTCGGAGGCCATCCCATCAGCATCAGCCTTCAGGCCTCCAACCAGTGACTTCAGTTCCTCGTACCTGCACAGATGTGAGGTTGAAGACCATGGTACCAGACAAGCTACCAAACCCTACCACAGCATTAATGCTGCCTACTGCATTGACTTGTTCACAGTGCCCAAGTCCTCTCCAGGACCCCACACAGATTTATCATGCTGGAAAAGCTTATCGCAAACATTGCCCTCATCCCAGCCCCTCTGCCAAGCAGGGCAGCTCCTGGCTCTGTGCTCATGCACCAAAATCCAAAGGTGTTTCACACCAGCTGAACCCTCACAGGCTCCGCAGTGGTTCTGCCACTAGATGTTTCCTCCCATTCTGCTCCTTAACTTAATTCGGGGCTGTTGCTCACACCCCATCAGTGGTGTGTAAAGTCCCAGCACTGAGGTGGGCTCTGGAGAGGCACCACACCGACAAGACAACTTGGGTCTAAATCTACCCTTGGACTAAACCCAGACCAGATTTTCCAACTGGGTGCAGAGTCACCCCCGGGAGCCTGTTCAAACACACGGCATTAAACCCCGGGAGCATCACAGTCTGGGGGATGGGAAGCAGATGCTCCACAGAGTCGCCAACCCTCCATCTCCACCACTCAGACATGTCAACGACTGAAGTCCAGGCAAGTCCCTGCCTGCCCAGCCTCCAACCGCATGTTTCTGCAACTCCTCTGGGGAGACAGAAAAGGAGCCATGGATGCTTGGCCACCTTCCTTCTCCCTCCCACGTCACCCCCAAAACATGCAGGCAGATGCAGCCACAACTTACTTTCCAAGCAGCCCTCGCAGGGAGCCGGAGGCAGCCTCCTCTCCACCAGCAGCCGCACGCACCAACTCCAGCGCTTGCCGCGCATCCTCCCGCGCCACCTTCGCAGCTTGCTCAATGGTGTTGGCGGCTTGTGCATGGCTGCAAAGCACAGGAGGGAGCTCACGAAAAAGGTTTCCCACCCAAGTTTCCTCCACCAACTTTCTTTACTGTTGTATTCAGTGATGCTGGATTAGACCCTCCCGGGAAACGCAACATCGTTGAGAAGAGAACTCCTATTTCGCTTGTCCCTCCTGCATCTCCTAAGGGTAGAAGAGCAGCAGGAGGAAGGAAGAAGCTGCCTGTTCAACTGGACATCCTCAGACCAAACTCTGACCCCAAAGATACTTCTAAAATACATTCAGCACCACCCTCTAAGGCAACTGAGGACAGCTCTGTAGGGCAGCGAAGCCAGGCCAGCAGACACATCATCCCCTGGCTCTAGGACCGGCACAGAGGTCATGGCAGCTGTAGCCTGGGGGCAAGGCAAGAATCCCTAAAAAGGGACCTTCTGCGCACCCAGCAGGATCTCAGTCCCCCTCCCCTCGGAGCAACTCACCTGTTGGCCAGTCTCAGAGCCTCCTGGGCCAGCATCAAGAACTGATTTGAGCCCCCGGGAAGGTTTGAAACAGGAATGGTCTGAGGAAGGAGGAAGAGAGTCATGAGTGCTCTTCCCTGCCCTCCATCCAGTTCATCAGCAAAAGAGGCAACTGCAGCATGTTAAACATCCACAGACCCCTGCCAGCACCTCTCCAGTTCCCAGTGCTACAAAAAGAGCCACCAGAATATCTTCTGCACTCAAAATGAATGTAGTAACTGGAATATGTTAAACTCTTGCTCTGTCTATGGATTTTTTTCCAGCCCTGGTCTAGACTAGGAGAGCGTCGCATGAGGATGCTCTTACCACACGACGCAGAGCAGCTCCGCTGCGGTCCAGGTCCAGCCTGGCTCTCTCCAGCAGCCGCCGGGTGTCCTGCACCTGCCTCTCATACTGGCTCCCTAGAGACCTCAGCCTCTCCACTGTTGCCTTGATCTCGTCCAAATGGCTCTGAGAGCTGGACCCTTGCCCCTTCATGCTGGCCACACGGCTTTCCAGAGATCTGTCAGAGGCTGGTAAGAACGAAAACAAGAGGTTGAAGAGAAACTCATCACTCAGCAAACCCCTCCCCTGATAGGGCACAGATGGCCCCATCTGAGGGCAGCAGGCGGGTGGTACCTTGCAGGCTCAGGGCTTCCCCGAGGATAGCCCGCAACATCTCCTCGGCCAGCTGCATCCTCCTCTCCAAATCCTGGCTCTCGGCTCCACCACCAGCTTGCACCTCTGAGAACAGCAGCTCCAGCTCCACCAGCTGCTGCAGGTACAGATCCACCTGCAACCACAGCAGACCAGGCCATCAGCCAGCAGGACACTGAGCCCACGCTGGAAAGGCTAGAGTGGGAACTAGGCCCACGGTCCAACCAGAGGGTGGAGAGCAAAACAAGGGCTCATTTTTGGATGGGGCACAGTGGGCCAGCAGTTCTAGGTCATCATTTTATTTTATTTACCTGGCTGAATCAGATACAAACCCAAACTTCAGGCACAGCCTGCAAAATCACTTCTCACTCACACCAGGAGGTGGTTGAGGAGGCCAGGAGGAGATGCTTGAGGGTAAGTGTATCTCTGCACCCCTTGCTGCTCAGGGGCACCGGGGCTGGTAGAGATGCTCACCTGGGCTTTCACCTGGCCGTAGCAAGCTGGGCACTCACTCTCTTCACAGTTGGGACCCTCAAAGCCGGGCTTGCAGATGCAGCTCCCATCACTCCCACACTTCAGGGGCTCAGCGCCAGCTGAGTCACAGGCACAGGCTGTGGGTCAGAGTGGCACAGGTTGAAAAACGTCTGTCCTTACCTCAAGTGTCAGCACATCCTTCCATCTGTACTCTCCCCCAGCTTTCCTACCACCTTTTAGCCCAGTGCTCTGGTTCCTGCCTCCAGTCCCACTTTCCAGCCTTGGCTTTTGCACCATTGTCCTTCCCATCAAGCCACCCCACATGCTGGCATGGACTTTCTTACTCAGCCCCAGCTCAAACAGTGCCCAGTTCTTACGTCTGCACTTGTCAGCAGGATTGGGGGCCAGGGGGTTCCCAAAGAAGCCATCTTTGCAGCGGTCGCAGTAGAAGCCAGCAGTGTTGTAGATGCACTTAAGGCACTCTCCCGTCTGGCGGTCGCAGTTCCCAACGGCGTTGGGTTCCACATTGCCGTTGCACCGGCATGGCTGGCAGGGCCGGGAAGCTGCTGGGTCTCCAAAATAGCCGTCAGCGCAGTACTCGCAGTTGGCCCCTGGGAAAGGAGAGATGAGGAGAAGCTCATGCTCTTGCCCAGTAGGCAGAGGCTGCCTCACTGCTTCTGCCCCACAGAAATGTGAGTGTGCAGACCCATCAGGGTCAGCATAACAGCATCTCCACTCTCCTCACCACCACAGCCAATGCACAACATGCCAGGTATGTTCTCAGAAGCTGGGTGCAACAACTAGGGCGACTCATTTCCCCTTTGGCGGGTTTCTTCCCTATTTTTCTATTCCCCTTCCTCTCCACCCATCCTTTTTCCATCCATGTTATCTGTTTAGATGAGAACCTTTCCTGGGGTGAGGCAATGTGTGTTTACACAGTCCTTGAGGCTGAAACACCCCATTACAGGCAGGAGTGGCAGTGCCATAGGCAAGCCAGGCTGAGAAGACAGGATGATCTGCCTGTGTCCGAGCATCCTGGCCCGCTGACATCTGTATCTCCCTATACAGCATGTAGAACCTCTGGAGAAAGGCAGAGCAGAAGCGACCTGGAGAAGGGCATTACCAGCAGCTCCAAGAGGGCACTGGTCACAGATGACCTCCTCACCACCCGGCACCACTGAGCAGCCTTGGTCGTTGTCACAGGGGCATGCCCTGCAGCTCTGCGGCTGCCGGGGGTCTCGGTAGAAGCCGAAGGGGCAGCTGACACTATTGCCCACGTTTTCGTCTCCTGAGTAGCATTCACCTGAATGAGGAAGGAAAGGGCTTAGGGCAGTTTGCTTTCACCCCTGGTGGGACACCCTCCACCACTCTACCTCCTCACCACCCCTCGCTGGTGGCCATGCCATCCACTGCAGCACAAGCATCCATGGTCCAGCATCTCTACCAGATCCCTCATGGTCCCCACACCTGCCCATACGCTCTTCATTTCTCTGCCCGTCAGTCCATCACCATGCGGGAAGGACCGAGCACTGCTTCTGCAATGGGAGCCCAGTGAGACACCCACAGAGAAGCCCATCCCATGGCATGGAGGCTGGCCATCACCACCCAAAGGTGGCTGAATCTCATTTTTCACAGCTCATATAGCTCCCAAGGAGCCACATTTTGCCTTCTGTGCCTCCTGATCAATGCTCACATATTTGGAAATTTAATTCCAATTCAGACTTGGAAAATAGTGACAGCTTAACTTTGCATTACTTTGGCAACACTGTGGGATATTTTAACAAGACAGGTAGTAAAACATCACTGATGTCTACTGACACCACAATTACTTTTAAAATAAAAAGTCAGAAGAAAAGTTTTTAATGCTATCCAAGCAGTACGAGATGTTTTTTTCTCTCTCCAACGAGGATCGCCTAAGCCTGATTTGATCCCAATGCATCTTTCCTGTATTTTTGGCCGCAGCGCTTCTAGGCTTTGGGGAGTTTTATCTATGATGTTCCCTGCACTCCAGCCCTCGAGGCCAGGGATCTCACCTCACTCAGTGCCCCCCACGCTCCCATACAGCCCAGTTCTCAGGACACAGGCAGCCGCCCTGTGATCCCACAGGCCTTACAAGCACAACGCGGTCGTGGTTTTTCTTACCGGTGTCAGGGTCACAAATTCCTCCCCCCTGGCAATTACAGGGCACACAGATGCTGAATGGCCCCAGGCCAGGGGCATCTCTGCGGTAGCCAGGGGCACACCTCTCGCAGAACTGCCCCTGGTACCCTACCGGGCACTCGCAGTGCTCCACCCAGGGAGCGCGGACTCCGGCGATGGGCTGCGCCGACACCAGGGTGACATTGTCAATGTAGCCGGTGCCTGGAGGGAGATACAGCTGGTCACCCACAGGGGCCAGCAGCTCCACCTGTAAGTCCCCTGCACCCAGGACCTGCACAGGTCACACATTTCATTACAATGCCCGTAGGCAGGTGGACTGGAGCCAAGGCTTCACTGTCCCCACTGTGACCATCCTGCTCGATCTCTTCATAATTTAATTTTGCCTGTCTGAGAGCACTTTTTAAATTATTATTATTTTTTAATATCTTTTAGCAAAGGTGTCTCCATCCATGGAGACTTGGTGTCTCCAGCAACGAGGAGAAGCCAACCTTGCACTACCCCCTCGCAGCTCTCCCCCCACTTACTGTACTCCCCGAAGGTGGCTCGGATCCAGAGAGCTGTCAGGTTTCCCAGCAGCCTTCGATATTCAAAATGATTCAGCCTTGGGCTCCACTTGCTGCTCGGGTGCTCATCCAACCTGCCCGTGGGAGGGGGGAGAAGTGGAACCGGTTTCCAGAAAATGAGATGTCTCATCAAGAAAATGCAGCAGCCCTCATCCATCCCCCTCCTAAGTTCAAGGCTTTGGGGAACAACCTCCACCCATGTGACTGACCCTGAGCAAAGTACCCAGCCCAACCTCAAGCCAAATTTTCTACGGCCCCTCTCACAAATTAACTTCCTCATCCATGAGAGAAACACCCAAGATGCATCCAGCCCAAACCAGGCAACCATTTGCCACCTCCAAGGGATCACAGCTGAATATCCAGGAGCTCCTTGAACCTGCAGCCTTTCTTGCTTACCCTGCCCCAAATGCCCTAGCATCCCCATTTACCTGAACGTGTATGTCTGGCTGACACCGCAGGGCAGGACCTTCCCCTGGGGCAAGAAGGGGGCAGTGACTCTCAGGCCATCTCCTTCCAGGACCACATCATGAGGAGATGGCTGGCGTCCCCCTCGGTCCAGGCGGTAATCGAAGGAAAGCGTCTGGCCATAGCTCAGCTGCTGGTTCCCAAGAAATTTCGCTGCAAAGGGAAGGAAGGGAGAAAATTAAAGACTAAAAATCTTGCCTTCCTCCTAAAGGCTCAGTTCACGGGATTTGACCAAGCAAAGGGGACACCATCACCTCTCCCCCTCACCGATCCCACACATACCAGGCGCCACAAAGTATATTGGCTCCGATCTCCTCGCTGCTATGAAGGCATCCTGATGGCGCGATGACCATTGGAGCTGGGCTGGGGAGCCACTTTCATGGACACCTCGCCAGCCTTCGGCACCTTGAGCACCAACAAGGAGTAGTCAGCAGGGACAGGGAAGGTGTTTCCAGGATTCCAGCAACTTTCTCAAGCTGTGTGTTATCAAAACCCCCCAGCTTCCTACCCCTTGATCTCTGAGGGGGCAGCACAGATATCCCTGTGCTGATAGATCTGTAAATAAGCCAGGCTGGGTGTAGAGGTTTCCTCCAAACTGGCAGGAAAGACATGATGAAGCAAACCTACAGTCCCCCCACCCTCACACCCTACTTCTGCCTGGGATCAAGCCACCCCACCCATCAAACACAGGGAGTCCCAGCAAGGCTGCAAACCAGGTAGCTCATCCAGCACATCAAAGAGAAGGGATGGTAACCCCCCCCCCAGGAGCCACAGGGATGTCCTGCTTGGGCTTCACCTTGCTGGAAGGTGGAGGTGATGTTGTAGATGCTGTGGTTGTCCGCACTGACACACACAGCTGAGTGCCCGTAGCAAAAGCAAGGGGAGCATCCCTCAGGGTTTCTGGCATCCAAGTTATAGAAGTGTCGCTTGCACCTGGGTAAATGCAAGAAGGTGACAATGTTCAAGTCCATTTTCTCCTCTTCCTGGTCAACACAATCAGCCCTCTAATGACAGCTGTGCAACACAGCCATTGCACAGTTCAAGGTCATTGCCAGGCTGGGATGGCGAGATGGACATGTGCAACGGCCAGGGATGTAACTGTCAGGTAGATGGAGGACATGCCACACAGTGGTCCAACAAGTCCTCCTGACACCCACCTGTCGCACCGCTCTCCAGTAGCACTCCCCTTGCAGACACAGCGGCCGGAGATGCAGCCCCCCGTGCTGCCAGCTGGGTTGCACTCGCACCATGGGCTCCTGCAACAGGGACAGCGGGAACCTCTACCTGGATTTCCAGCTCAGCCTGGGAGCCCACTGCCCCCAGCTGTCATACAAGACAGCAGAGAACCACCCCCCTAGCTACCAGTCCCGTGCTAGAAGGAGAAAAATAATCAGCAGAGCCATTTCTCTAAGTAATCCAGCTGCAGCAGTACAGACACCAGGCTGGCATTGGTAGCCCAATGCTACCGCTCCAGGACACCCCAGAGGACCAGACCCACCTACAAGAGCAAAGCGAAGCTCTGCTGAACTTGATAAACCCTGGCTGAGTTTAATAGACCCTGATCTGAGCCCTGGCTGAGCCCCAACAGGCAGCAACACCCCAGGGAGGCTTGGGCAGGAGGCCAGGCATGGCAGCACGGCTGCAGGCAGCCACCCCTCACCCCCACCCTTCTCCTGCTGGGGGCCCCAAAGGAGCAACAGCAGGGTGAAGCAAGGAAGAAGAGAACACAGCGCTGAGGAAGCCAAACCAGAAACACATCGAAAGGTGTTTAAACAGGGCTTTGTGCAAAGGAAAGTGTTCATTTTTACGTGCACATCTTTGCATGGGGGCAGTCCTCGCAAGTGGCACCGACACCAGGCAGACCCACACGTGGGCACATTTTATTTTACATCAGCTAGCCCAGCTGTTGCCTGTTTGGCGTTATCTGGAAAATAAAGCAATCTCCTAGGAGGGTGGTTAAGGTCAGGTTTTGACACTATTGCAGGGCAGTGAGCTCCGGAGGGTGGAATGGACACCCAACCTCACTCAAGTATGCTGCCTCCCAGCAAGGTTAGCTTAAAGCTATCGCTGTGTTGCCACGAAACAAACTGCCTCTGCCCTTGCATAGGGTGTTTTCAGCCAGCGCAGGCCCTTTACAGCAGCTGAGAGAGCTCTGGAAGCTGTCCCTCCAGCTGTCCCCATGCCACCAATGGTCACCACCACTTACTGCCCACTCCTCCGGCACCCGGCCTCGGAGAGGGACTCAAAGCCCGGCTGGCACTGGTCACACTTCTTGCCCATCACGCCAGGTTTGCAGCTACACCGGCCATCACTGTTGCACTGTGGGCTGAGGGCACCTGTGGAAAGAGGGGAGGGAGAGGTTCAGACAGGCACCTCCCCACGCCCTCCCATCAATGCTGCTGGTGGAACAGGGGAGCAAAGCACCACACCATCATTGCAGCTGCAACCCAGCTTCAGTGACAGGTCCCTCCCTGAGATCCCAGCACAGGGCTGGAACACCAGGTCTGTCTGTTAAAGCTGCTCTGGCCTCCCCAACTGGTGCAGGAGACAAGGAGGAGGTAAATCCCAGCAGGCATTGACCAGATGCCCAGGACAAGGACCCTCTTCCCTACCATAAAGGTCATTGTGAAGGACAAGATGGACTCCAGGGTATGCAAACAAGCAGAGAATTTTTTCTTCTTTGCCAGACCCTCTGCTAGTAGACATCAGTGGAACTTGATTTTGGTCCCTCTACAAGGATTCTATGGGATTGAGGGCCATGGCAGGATCTTTGGTTTCTGACCTACCACTGTGCATATGCAGGCACTGAGGGGAGAGGATGCCAGAGCCGCAGGAAGCTGTCTTGCTGTGGGACCCTCCCTGCATGCCATCATGGGGGGCAGCCAAGGGGATATTCACACTCCCTCCACCTTAAAGGCTATTGCTCTGTCCTCTTGCCACCTTTTTTTCATGTTCAGGTGGCACTTCCAGTGATCTTCCTGCATCGACAGAGAACAACAGGAATTTCAGTATGTACAGAACCTCAATGCAAGATGTACGAGCTACCTACGTGCAGAGCAAGCTGAAACCTGATGAGGATGAAGGAGCCATCACATCTATTGTGTAACCACCACAAGACCCATGGAAAACACCTCAGAGCTAGAGAATCCCATCTTGTAGCCCTACAGCCTGCAAAAAGCCGCTAGAGGAGCTGGAGAGGCTGAAGCCTTCTGTCCATACCCAAGCACTGCAGCACTTTGAACTACCTCCCCTCCCGAGGCACAACACCGTGAACTCAGGAATTATCCTTTTGCTTTTACAACACAATTAAAAGCAGCTGCGGAGCCCGCCAAACATTACGACACCCAGGAATCATCAGCCTGACTCACAAAGCCGGCAAAAGCCACCGCTCCCCTCATTGGGGTTTGGCCGTCATCCTCAAGATAAGGATGGCAGCTGGGAGGGGCAAGCAGGTCCTCACAGGGCAGCTCCTGGCAGGCATCAGCGAGTTCATGGCCACCTGCCAAATTCAGGGCAGAGCAGAGCAGGATCCGTGTCTGTCAGGCAGGGATTGTTGATGGAGATGCAGGAGGGAAGGGACGCTATCCAGAGGGAGGCTGGAGTAGTGGGCCCCTGTGAACCTCATAAAGTTCAACTAGGTCAAATGCAAGGTCCTGCACTTGAGTCAGGACAACCTCCATTATCAGCACAGGCTGGGGGATGGATGGATGGACAGATGGAGAGCAGCTCTGAGGAGAAAGACTTGGGGGTACTGGTGGATGAAAAGTTGGACATGAGTTGGCAATGTGCACTCGCAGCCTGGAAAGCCAATGTGTCCTGGGTCCATCACCAGCAGCGTGGCCAGCAGGTCGAGGGGGGTGATGTTCCCCCTCTACTCTGAGGGGGAGAGACCGCAGCTGGAGCACTGCATCCAGCTCTGGGTTCCCAGCACAAGACATGGACCTGTTAGAGTGGGATCAGATGGGGCCATGAAAATGGTCAGAGGGCTGGAACACCTCTGCTACGGAGAAAGGTTGAGAGAATTGAGGTTGTTCGGCCTGGAGAAGAGAAAGCTCTGGCGAGACCTTATTGAAGCCTTTCAATATATACAGGGGGCTCAATATATAAAGGTGAGTTTCGCAAAGGCTTTTAATTGCATCATAAAAGTGAAAGGATAATTCCTGAGTTCACAGAGTTGCATCTTGGGAGGGGAGGTGGGACAAAGAGTTTTTACCAGGGCTTGTAGTGACAGAACAAGGGGAAAAGGTTTTAAATTGAAAGAGAGGAGGTTTAGGTTGGACAGAAGGAAGAAATGTTTTATGATGAGGGTGGTGGGACACTGGAACAGGTCACCCAGAGAAGTTGGAAGTGTTCAAAGTCAGGTTGGGCGGGACTCTCAGCAACCTGATCTAGTGGAAGATGTCCCTGCCCATAGCAAGGGGATCGGACGAGGTGATCTTTGAAGGTCCCTTCCAACCCAAACCATTCTGTGAGTCTGTGATTATTTTGGGTGGCAGGTGGGTCTTGAAGCCTGGATACAACCTGGAGCTGCTGAGAGGTTTGAAACTCCCAGCATCAAGCAGTGTAGCACCTAGGAGAAGGAGGAGCAGCTCCTATGACTGCATAGCAGCAACACAGCACTGGGCTCTGGCACCCTCCCAGATAATCCCACCTGGAGCCAAACTGGCCCCACTCACTCCTCCTGCGATGCTCTGGTCTGGTGTGTAGGGACCCAGAGCCTCACCTAGCCCATGTGCTCAGCAGGGGCTAGGGACACACACAGCGGTAGGCACTTTAAGCCCCCCTCCATCCCTCACCCAACCCCATCCCCTCCCAGCAGGCGATCACATACCCTGGGGGTGGCAGTGGCAGGGCAGGCAGCAGTCCTCCTCCCGCTGGCGGAAGAAGCCTTCCTTGCAGCGCTCGCAGTGGGCACCCTCCGTGTTGCCCAGGCAGCCAAGGCAGCGGTACCCGTTCCCCGTCTCCCTCAGGAGGTGCCAGTCGAAGATGCACTGCCTGGACATCCCATTGCAGTCACAGACTGGGGAGAGAAAAGAGGCATCTCAAATGATGCTTAGAGATGAGGGCACCAGCTACAAAGCAGTAAACCCACTCTGATGGCCAAGGAACAAGCCCAGGCAATGCAAACCTCCCCTTCTTGCTCTGCTAATAACAAGCCCTGTCCCTACATCTCTGTGATTGCCCCCATGCGTCTGCGTCCATCAGCTACCCTTGTGCCACCGGTGCCCACACCATGCTCCACATCCCCACACTTTGGAGCAATGCCCGATTTCACTGCCGACACAGCTCAGGATGGATGAACCCCTTGAGCCAAGCAGCCCCGCTCCACAGTGCAGCCTGTCCAGGAGTGTTCTCCATCCTTTCAGAGGCCTTCCAACACGACATATTTCAGTGAGCAGAGGTGGTAAAAAAAAAACCTAAACCTTGTCCTGAGAAAAGCATAGGGAATCTTACTGGTGACTTCAGGGAAAAGGGAAGGATCCCTGAGGTTACATTTTGCTTCACCCAGCCTCTGACCAGGAGTGAGCCCAGAAGGAAAAGCTCAACCAACTTCCACCAGGTCCCTCCATCCAGGTCTGCAGTGCAAGTGTCCTCTCACCCAAGCACAGGGGTGATAAGGAGTGGTTTGTGATCAAAGGAGCTTGGTGGAAGAGTGCCAGCCAAGAGGTAAAATTAAAAAAAAAAAGGTTTTGGCAGGATTACACATGTCATCTCACCCCACTCTCCCCAGGAAGAAAAGCTACAGCCGCCCACATCACTGCATGACGAATGCCAGGAAGGACGGGCATGAGATTTTGCATCCCACTACAGCCAGGACAGACGGGACCTCTGGAGAGCAGACTGGCAGATATCTCAGCAGACATGCCTGCTCCAGCACTCTTCATTGTCTTGCCCAGGTCTTCTCTTGAAGCCACCTCTCATCTACTTGCTAAGCCCTCAGCAGCCAGAACCACAGTGTTTAAGCCTGAGGACCTTCATTTCGGACAAATTCCTCAGCGCCACCAAGGAGAGCAGACGCAGTTGGGAATGGTTGGCAAAGGCAGGCAGGAGAAAGAAACACCGTGAGGGAAAAAGCAGGGTCTGCAGGGGTGCAGGGCCTGCTGATGAGCCGCTCCAAACCACCCCGATACTGCCACGGGATCCTCAACCTCCCTCCAAGAAATCATGCTCACTGCTGACTTTTTTGGGACATGAAAGGTGGTCCCCAGCTGCCCACCACCAGCTCAGGCCACCTCTGACAGCACAGGAAGGTGGAGGAGATCCAAAAGCAAGCAGAAACCTGCAACATGGATGCAGACAGCAGGTTGTACTTCATACACGTGGACGCTCCTCCTTCCCAGCGTTCTTCTGGAACAGCTTAGCCTGAGGATACAGTGTCCCTGTCCTCTGCATCTGTGATTCCCGGGACCAGGCGAACTCTCCTGCGCTCACCACCCAAGCACGCAACGCCCAGCGCTCACACCTGGGCACCGCCCGCCACCCTCACACACACCCATTAGCACCCGCATACCAGACAAAGGCGCTCAGCAAGCGGCAGCCAAGCCTGCTGCCAAGAAGGGAGATGACCTCATGCGCCTGCAAACAGGGAGAAAGATTTTTCCAGCTCCAGCAAACGCAGTTCTTCCCCTGCAGCCTAGCTGCCAGGAGACCGAGACCCAGCTGCAGCTGGTCTTCCACCACCACAGCCTGCTGGAAGGTGACCTGCAGGTACAGAAGTCCGGCCTCTTAGGGTATGAGAAAGCATCTAGAGCCTCAGTGGACATCATCAGTGACTAAAAGGCAGAGACAATACAAACAGCCCACAGAGAGCAGCAGCACAGAACTTTCTCAAGGTATTTGCGCTCACCTTTACAGCAGGACTGGTTGGGGTCAATCCCACTCCCTATCCTTCCACACTAAAGCTAGAATATCTCAAGTTGGAAGGGACCCACCATAAGGATCGAGTAAAACTCCACCCACGCATCACCCTACATCTACGTAATCCGGAGTATTTACTGGGTTGCTAAATTACAAGCATGAGCACCATTCCCCCAGGGAACAAAAACCTTTTTTCAAGTCTTGCTCTAAGGCTGCAGCACATTAGGAGCCACCTCTCCAGCCCTGGCACAGATTCAGGTCTCACTAATCCAAAGCCATTTAAGATGCTGTTGCAGATTAGTACCACCACCTCATTGGTGTAGCTGTTCCCGTTGCTGGTCTTCTCCTGGAAACCTGAGAGCTCCGGCAGGTTAATCTTTACCAAGAGAGAGACACTAGAGTTGCTAACGAGATGGAGCACACATGAGCTGCTGGAAGCTGAGGGCCAACTGAGGACAGGATCATTTTTGTACCCAGGTGCCCTGAGGCTCTGCCCTGAGATCATCCAGTTCTCAGACAACTGTGGAGAAGAACAGGCTCCGCAGAAGAGAAGCTTTCCAGGTGGATTTCTTCAGCACTACATGGGGATGAAAGAGGTCTGTGGCATACACCCAGCAGGACATCATTCCTCCAGCTCCCAACCAGCAGAATAAAGTGTGAAAAATGCCTGTTTGCTGTGCTGGGACAAATTCCCACATCAGAAAGGCTTAAAGAAGGAGACAGGCAGCTTTGCACCTCTTAAATTGTCTTCTTAAATTCACAAAATCAGAAGATGAAGTTTGCCCTGGGTCTGTGAGGAGCAGATCTGATAGCCCTGTACATACGAGCTGGTCTGCAAAGACTACTCCTTTCATCAAGAGATCAATAAAGCTTTGCACGCAATGAAGCCTCCGCGACAACACAAGCCATTCCCTGCTTTGTGCTTTTGGGACAGTGACCCAGAAGGCTGTCCCATCTGCTACCCCAAGTCCTGGTTTTCCCCATCACCCAACTCCACACTTTCTTCTCAGGAAGACCTGCCTCTGTCTCCTGGGGCTCCATCAGCATCAGCAGGGAGAGACCACACACCAGGAGCCAAAAGCTGTCATCTGATGTCTTCTCCTTTCTGACACACCAAGTCAGACACCTTATTGGCACAGTGGAGCTCTGACCTCCACAACCCAACTCTTCTCCAAAGCCGGGGAGATCCCTTCAGCCATCATGTGCAGGCACACACCACCAAGGCAAATGCAGGCTTGCTCGGGCAAGGCTCCGCACAGTTCAGAGTACAAGCGCCCTGACCTCTGCCGCTCCACCAGATCATACACGAACCCAATTTGAGTCAAGGAGTTAATTTGCAAGCAAAACGGCATTACGTGTGCTAATTACAAGCACACATCTAATGCCAGGATGGGAGTAGTAACAGCATGGGAGACTAATTCATGCCACCAAACCAACTCAGAAGGGTCCGCTGCGACATAAAAGCGTGGCTGGTTAGCAACTGTCGCTTTTACACACATGCAGAAATATGTTCAAGAGCCTATAGAACAGCAGCAGTTACCTATACACTGCCAGGAAGGGAGAGGAGGGAGGAGAAGAACCTACATCAGTATTTTAAAACTTGCATGCAATTAAGGCTGCTGTAATAAATATCCAAGTAGCACATAAAGCAAATCACGTCTTTTTTAAAAAAAAAACAAAACAACCCACACTTATTCAGCACTTTTTTCCCCCCTATCAGGTTGCGCTGCACTTAAAGGAAAACTGGTAAAAGACCAACTTCAAGCCCAGTGAGCGTATTTCAGAACACCAGTACTGCAGACAAAAAAAAAAAATTGAAATCACTCAATATTTACAAAATATATGTGAAAACCTGATTTTGGCCAAACATACTCATCTCCAGACTGTATGTCAATATGACTGAAACCCTGATATTGAATTACCACTGGGCTAAACATGCTTAAACATTCCTGCACTGCACTCGCTGCTACAATTGCACATGCGAGAGGATCCTCTGGATTTTTAAAGCTCACCATTAGTCTACATACCGTGGGAGACTCACTGCCTCCCACGGGGTGCGGCAGGGCTGTGGGCACCTCAAAAGCGCCGCGGACTCGCACAAAATGCAGACACCACAGATATTGCTACAGCAAACCGGATCCTGGATGCTTCCAGCTCTTCCTCAGGCTTAGGTTTTGGTTAGAGCAGCAGTGGGCAGATCAGCCACCCGCTCCCTGGGCGATGCTCGTGCTCGTGCCCGGATCCCACCCAAGTAGCTTTATGCAGAAAGCAATAAAGGAATTGCACATAAATAAGTTATTTAAAAGGTATGACAGCAAAAAAAAAAAAAAAGAGTCTAAATGCTCATGGGATATTTAACCCTGCAGGAAATGTCAGCAGAAGTACCTACAGGTCCAATTTTAAACCCAAAGGGGGGGAGCACCCTAGCAGGGTGCTGCGGCACCCAGCCGGCTCCCAGTTACCGGTGCTCTCTGGCACTGGGGCAGGGCTGCGAGTGAAGCCGCCCGTGAGATTGCATGTCAGCGCGAAAGCAGGTACAGCCAACCCTGCCGAGGCCTCACCTTCTCCTCCGTTGGTGCTCAGGGCTGCGGGCAGGAGAGACGCCGTGAGGCAGCACAGGGCCGGGAGCCAGCACCCAGCCATTTCTTGCGCTGGGGAGCACAAGGCGCCCGCTCCAGCAGGCGATGGGGGAACTCGCGACCGGCTGCCTATTGCTTTTTTCTTTCCCTCGGGTGGTTTTTATGGGCTGCTCCACCTGAGTCACTCCCAACAGGAAGAGCGCGTGTGCCGTGGGCTGACTCACCCCAAGGAAGGAGCGCCCAGCCCAGGCAGCACAGACGGGCGCCCGCCCCGCGCCATCGCACCCCTGTGGAGAGAGGCACCGACGGGGGGCAGCACCCAGAGGACCTTCTGCTTTGCACCCACCCAGGGTTGCTACTTCATGGGGTATAAATAAAATCTAGCTGCAGCCCCTGCAGACAGCCCTCCTGCCTGTCCCGCTCGCCCAGCTCCATCCCACCCGCTACCGCTGCCTCCATGGGCAGGGCACCAGTGCCAGCTGGGGAGAACAGGGCTGCCCGGGCACGCAGGCAGCTCGCAGGGAGCTCAATGAAACATGATGAGCTCACGGGAAGCCTGGGGAGGGTGGATGGGGACTGCCAGCTCACAAGCCCGGTCCAGCCAACCCACAAAAGCAAGGCTCAAAACCAGCCAGAAGAGGTGACTAGCGGGACTCGCAACCAAGGGCTGCTGGGGGTGCAAATAGACCCTGAGGACAGCTTGGGCACGTACTCAGGAAGCAGATCTATCGGGATTTACAAGACAAGCATCAGGTTCAGGAAATCCCCAGACCTAGAAATGGGGTGGAGGCCGGGAATCATCACACACATTTGTCTGCTTTTGCTCCCAAGATAGAAAATGAGGTTACGTGGATCCTTGGCCGGACCCAGTACAGCTGTTTTCATACTAGAAAAAGGATGAGGAGTGGAGAAAGAGAAGGGAGAAGGCTTGCTGGAGGTTGCTGATAGAGCTGGGATGACAATGCATCTCCCCTGCTTTACTATTATGGGACACTTACTGTTGCAAATGACTGAGAGTGGTCCATGAGTACTAACACCTTTAGATGAAATGAAGACATCCATCAAATTTGCCCCAGTCCCAGATCCAGTTGCCTTTCAGGTCAAGCTTGGCATTAGGGACCAAAACTCAATCCAACATATAACAGTGCTGACGTGCTGCTCGTTTCAGAGCTAACAGACACAGGGTGATTAACATTTAGGTCTCCATCCGAACCTCTTAAGGTGCCCAACAGCCTCCAGACGCTCCTGCACCTGGAGCTGACTCAGAGGGCTTTCCTCCATGGCTTCTGGTGAGCTCATGGGCACAACCAGTCTGAATTCACCATATCTTTGCATGTCCCTTTGCCAAGCTTACCTGCCTCTGCTGATTGAGTCAACTATCTTCTATAAATAGGCTGTTTCCTTTTAATTTCACAGGCTAGATCTTAATATAGTTCACGATAAGGAACCCAGCTTTATGAACACACTGGTGGCATGTTGAGTTTCGGCACCCAAGGTTGTCTTATCTGATTTTTTTTTTTAATTATTAGTATCTTTTTTAAGAAGAAAGACAAAACCACTTACAGTTCCTCTAACAAGACACATTTAATCCTTTCTGCTCTAAAGTACATCACTTGCCCCAAACACTTCTGCTGCGTCCTTCCTACCCGCTGACACACCTCTGCTCGGGAAACTCATCTCCTCCAGCAGTGTTGTCAGTACAGCAGTTTCCTTGGACCTTGTCCAGCCCAAGTCCTTGGCTGACTTCTCTCTTGGAAGACCAACTCTCACCATCTGGAAGCCATCCCTTATCTGCTTCTTCCATGTTATCCCTTCTCTCTCACCGTTATCACCCCACCTCTTACTTCACTTCTGCAAACAAAGCACTGACACAGCTCACTTTCCAGTCATTTCTGCATATTTACTTAGGTTACTCTTACCTCGTCATCCTCCACCAACCTTCAAGATCATCTCTGAAAACCATGTGAATGCACGCATGGCACTACCCAAAAATATTTTTTCTGGGGCCCTGATTTTCTAAACACAGTAGATCTGGAACAAACTGATAGCCACCACTCTCACTGATGGCCACTACCCTCCACCGAACAAATGTTGTCCATCACAACCCATTGCTACAGCAACACCATTTAGAAGAGGTCTTATATAAACCTGGTTAACGGAAATGTTACCTTTCAGAGTGAGCAAAAGCATAAGCAATGGGAGGCATGAAGTACAGTGGTACTCATCAGATGTTGCAATGAAACACTGGACAACCTGGGTCTGCCCATCCCTTTAAATCTGCAACATAATGTGTCCTTCTGAAGATGTCCTATGCTCATTCTTCGTAACGGGGTTAAGAAAGCTGCTACAGCAAGGAGACCACTGCAGTGGTTGGCAAGTTTATCAGTCCTTGAGGACATGGCCATGGCAGAATCAACCACTTCAAAGATAGATCCACATAATGAACTGAATTTTGCTGATGGTTGCTGATGGCAAGTGATGGATGTGTGAAAGCCCCAAAGGAGTAATTTTATTCATGTAACCAAGAAAGAAAATGCATTATAGCAGATAAATGACACCAGGATGTTGTACATGTCCTTGCAGCCCAGCTCATCCCTGGCACCCCCAAGTCTCCCACCACAAGGGACCTTATGAGCTGCAATGTCTTCCTGCAACTCCAGTCCTGGGCTGCTTCTGCAGGCAGTCGTGCTTCTCCTTTGGGGTTTGTTGAGAAGTAGCTTATCTTGAGCTATTTTCTGTCTGCTCACCCACTGTCCACCCACTCTGTGTCAGCCTCTTTGAGACGGAGTTTCTCCTCCAGTCTGGCAGCAGACCTTTATCCTGCCTCCTGGGACTTCCTCAGCATGGAAAATCAGGGCTCCTGCCGCACCCATATCATCAAAGGCAGCAGCAATGAAGACTGGACTTTGGTCTCTCCTTTCAACCAGGTGGGTGCCTTGGGCTTCTCAAAGCAGGCTTAGGGCCAGCATGCTGAGCCGCCTTCCCTGTGCCAGGGCAGAGGTGTTTCCCCAGATATGGCACTATTCCCAGACAGAGAATCTGTTTTATAACTCAGCACAGTGATACTATCGGTTGATCCTTTTTTTAAAAAAATAAATATATATATATAGATATATACACACACGCACACCCTCCTTGCTCACAGACTCATGGGCTTCCTTCAGGAGATGTTGCCTTCTGGCACGTTTTGGTTTTACGGCTGTTTTTGGTGGGTCTAGAGGCACAGTTAGACAGCTGGGGTCAGCCCTTGCTGAGGGGTGGCAAAATTCCTCGTGTCAGCCAGGGCCACCAGGAGCAGAGGACATAATTCAGGCAGAGGCTCTGCTGGGACAGGCAGAGGCAGGCAGGGGAGCAGGCAAGCAGCGGGACACTGGGGACCAGGGGGGGTCGCAGCCCTGCTCGGGTCACAGCGGTGGCCGTGAGCAAGCAGGGCAGGGCAGGGCCGGGCGGCGGCAGCACAGCAAGGAAGTGCCATCATGTCTGGCCTTGCCTCGCCTGTGCCCTGCCCGTACCAGCGAGGGGGTGAGACAGACAGACAGACAGACGGAAATGAGGGAAGGCAGCAGTGCTGTCCCACCACCTTCCCCTCTCTGCTTCTGGCCCCGCAGCAGTGGCTGCTGGGCTTTAATGGGGACCTCGGTGGGATTTTTTTTTTTTTTTAAACAGCATTCCTGATTTTTCTCAGCTGGGGGCACACGGAAGGTATTGGTCCAGCAGCTAACTAGAAAGACTAACTAACCAGAACGTGGTCCAAGATGTCACAGTTGTAGATGGGGAGCACAGGACACCACCAGCTCAGCATGACAGATATATGTCCCTTTCTCCTTCCTCACATCCACACAGACATGCTAGAGCTGCCTCCTCCAAGCAGCTGCTCCCAGTACTTATTAACTCCTCACAATACCTTGTCCTCCCCAGAAGTGAGCCAGAACCTGGCTCAGCAGTGCCACGAGGTCAGGTCCTCTGAACTTCAGCCTCCCCAAAGCAGCTCATGAAGCCCCCAAGCCGCCCTCCTCAAGCATCTCTCTCCCACTTTGCTGGGAAAAGCACCCTGACTATTTTTACCCAGCTGCAAAGACCCCAACTCATAACCAGTGACACTCTGTCCAAGTCCTTCCCATTGCCAGCTGCTCCTCAGGCCCCCCCTTGCCTGCTGCCAACCTCTTGCTTCTCCAGAGAGCACATGAGAGATGGTGGAACTTGAACTTGGACAGTGAGAAAAACCACTGGAAACCAGAGGAGAAAAGCCCCCAGGGCATGGCTTGGTCACTCCTCAGCAAGGTCCCTCCTCTTCCACCAGCTCAGCCCACGCTGAGCAGAAACACCCTCCTGATATGTTCTCTGACTAGACTTCAAAACATCAATAAAACACTTCAGCAAGCTGGAAGCAGCAGTTCTTTTGCTCCCTTGGGTCTGCTCCTCCCTGCAGCAGACTGTGGCACATGCTGCCCTCAAAAAATCCTGGTTTCAGACTGGTGTGACACAAGCATTTCAGAGACTCAGCATAAATCTACAGAAGCCTACAGCTTCACTTTATTTGGGATTTCACCCAGGCTTCACAGGACAAGCACTGATGCTGTGTGACCCGAAGGTAAAATAAAGGGCGCAGACTCACTTCCTAAGCCAAATGTTTTAGCCCAAAAATTGTAAGAGGCTCCATGTCAAGCCACAGCCCATGCAAGGTCAGCACCTTCCCACCACCCGATTCTCTGCTCTCCGCTGCTACCTACAGTCCGGCTGCAACATCAGCCAGATTTTACCGGCCAGGATTTGCTCAACAGCAGTGTTGGCCAAAAAAAAAAAAANCAGAAAACAAATGCATTAGTGGCAATTATAGTTGAAGAACAAAAAGCTGAAGCTAGACAAACTGAAATAAAAAAATAACGAACTTACCAATTGACAAGGGATTAGCTCTGATGCAAGTTAATGAGACATGAATTTTCCTCTGCTGAGAAAAATAAAAGAAATCCAGTCTGCAGCTGTAAGACAGGTGTGATTGCAGAACTGCCTAGTCTGTTATCACAGTAATCTGTCCTGACATTAAAAACTTGCCTAATTCAGGAATAAAATTTATCCTGGGCTCTGGCAGACAGGACCCACAGAACAACACAGAGTACACAGATTTATGGCAGTTCCCAGTAATTTCAGCTTCTTTATTTAGGGTTTTTGTTTTTCTTCCCAGAAGCCCCATCCTTTTCCACATGTTCAGCTGAAAGCAGAAAGGATTTTACCCTTACGTTGCAAAGAAACAGTCCCCCAATCCCTCAGGGCTTTCCAGGAGGACAGCACAGCTCCAACAGCACTAGCATCAACAACATAAGATTATTTTTTAAGGCCTGGAAAACCAGCAGCATGAAGTTCATCGTAGCCATGGCAATGGAGCAGTAGACACAGGGAGAAACCAAAATCACTATGGCCATCTGCAGCCCACCACATGATTTTCCAAATTTTCCCTTTCTACCACCCCAATCCAGCTCATCTGATTAATTAAACAAGAGGTGAATCTTACAACTGAGACACATTCCCATAAACACTCCCCCCTGCCCCAAAGCAATATGCAAAAGAAAGCCAAGGTATAAGGGGTTACAAATATTCAGACTTTATTATAAATAAGAAATACTGTTTTATACATAAAAACTGCAAGTGTTGCATTTTGTTCACCGCCCCAGACAGCAAGACCACAGATTAAGGCAAAAAGCTGGAGTGAAGGCACGTACTGAGGGGGCCACAGTCAGGAATAAGGTGATGAAGGGACTGTCACGCGTTGCCCGTGACATCCAGCACTCCACCAGCACCTGGCACATCATCACATTACGTAAAGGAAATAACTGGACTTATACAATGAATAATGGCTGTAATGCAGTAGTGATTAAGAGATCGCTTATAAAGATTTTTTTTTTATTTAAAAATAAAATTCTGTTAAAAACAGCTTAAGAAAAAAAAAAAAGAGAGAGAAGAAAGCAGGAAACCTTAGGCCTGAGGTCAGCCAGGGCATGCGTGCATCTTCGCATCTGCTCTTCTCACAGCCTTGGCAGAGAGGTGACGCGGTTACAGCCAGCCATCTGACCAGAGCAGCCAGCCAAGACACTGACCTCAAAGTCCCACACACGTGGGCGAGCACAGGTAAGCTCTCCTCCAGGTACTAGGTAAGTTTGCAGGCATGGGGAAATCCCAAGCTGGTAAATTGTAAGGATCTCTAAGAGAAGGGGAACAAGAGCGATGCGGGGTTTGCTGGGAACACCCCCTGCCCAGCAGCACTGCTCCCAAGGGTGCACCAAGCCTCCCACCTCACACGATGGTATCAAGACATCCCCAAATCCAGCTCTCTGACCACCTCAACGCTGGGTCTGGCCTCCTGACAGCGCTACAGCTCCTCACAGCCCAGCTGCAAAGCCACAGCCCCTTCCCTCCTCCTGGCACAACACCCCCAGGGACAAGGGACACAAAATGGGGTACTGTCAACACCACGCATCGGGGCTGGCTTTGGAGGGAGGGATAGAAAGCATCCACCCAATGGGCAAAGTGGTTATTGCTGATGCCCATGCAGGTGCCGAGGATATGGGAGAGGGAAGAAAGCAGGAGCCCAGGTAGGACAACTACCAATCTCTAAGGGAATAATATGGAGAGAAGCGACATATGGTGCATGCGCCCCGATGGCTATAGGGGAAAGCACATAGAGGAGGCCAGGCTGTGCCACTCTGGAAATATGGCTGAGTATATTTACACACACATACGCGCACACACAAGAGACTTCCTCACACTATAATCATGATAAAAAAAAACGGAAAAAAAAATCACATTCACACAAAAAATATAAATTTGAAATAATTAATAGCACCAGTGTGTGTCAGATAATAATTTCTTCCCCGCTACGCAAACGTACGAAGTTGCATAGTGTTTAAGGATAGATATATACTGGATCTCAAGGAGGGGGCAGGGGGGGGATGCCAGGCTGGAGGCAAGGAGGAAGCCACAGAGGATGCTCTCGTCTCAGAGGAGGGCCAGAGGAGGAGTGAGGGTCTCCCTGCCACTCCCACCCAGCACCAGCAAGCAGCTGGGAGGCACTACCAGGGAAGGGGGCCTGTCGGGGAGGTGGCAGTAGCAGTGTGAAAGGCAGAATTGCCACCTGAGCCTGGCCTGAAGTCCCTGTGCTGTAGTGACTTTACTATGACTGGGAGATTGGTAGGGGGGAAAAAAAAAAAAAAAAGGAGGGCACCAGTGAAGTCCAGCTCTTTCTGCCAGCTTAAAAACAGGCAAAAGGCGAGAGCAATGCCAGGAGATATAAAAATGCCACTGTCCTTCAGGAAAAAGACCGGGAGAAAGACCTTTTCATTTCCACTTGCATTTCCCCTTCCTTCCCCACCCAAAGACACTGAGCATGAAGGCCAGTGCAGATGTCAGAGCTCTTTGGATGGCAGCTCTTCTCTTCAGCAAGACTTCTGCTGCTTGAACAAACTAATCTGCCAATCAGACATTCATAGCCTAAAAAAAAAAAAAAAGATTCTCTTTTTGCTCTATCGGCAACTCGATAGCAACACCTACAGATGGGAACACAGCTCATAGCTTCCACACTCCCCAGCCTGGACTACCCAGCAGGTAGTCTGCTTACAGACTGGACCCAAAACTTCTCCACAGACCAGGAGCGGGGCTGGCAAGACCCACCACTCCACCAGTATCCCATCTTCCCACAGAGCTCCTCTCAGAGGCTGCGTTTTTCTCAGAGCGATGCATCATCACAGAAAGCATTTCAGAAAGAGGCTTCAGCTATTTTGTCAAAGGCTACCAATGCTGTCGATTGGCCACTAGTTAATGATAAAAAAAAAAATTCACAGGGTTAGAATTGGGAAGAGGGATCTAAATGAGTGCAGCTATACTGGCCATTACAGTAATACTTTGGTAGCCATCCCCTTCCTTCATAGGGACAGAGAGCTCTGGGGCCGAGGATTTTACAGCTGAGGGGAGAAGAGAGGAGAGAAAGTAGGGTTAGTTTTGCCTTGCTGTATACAGCTCACATGGTTATTTCTGAACCACAGTATAAAGAGTCCAGAGCATCTCTCATCCTTGCACTAATCAAAGGGAAACTGTGTCTGAGAGAGGGGCAAAGGCGGAGTGCTTAGGAAGACAGTTTATATAAAAAAAACCCTTTGATGCCCAAAGACGGATATTTAATTTGCTTCTTTAAAAAAAACAAAAAAAAACAAAAAAAAACCCCAAAAAACAAAAAACCAACAACCAAAAAAACCTTTCATCTTATCCTGATTTGAAAAGAAAACAGTGGCTGTGAGCAGCAAAGAGTTGGGGATTTGAAGAAGGTAATGTGTGTTAAGGCACTCCATAGCCAAACCACCGCTCCACGGCTCACCGGGGGAATACCCCCCACCCCCAGCGCACCCTTAGGGTTTCTCAATGGACGGGGTGTTAAAACAGCCAGACGGCAAGGTCTTCTTGATGTCTTCCAGGTTGCTAATGTCCTTCAGGATCTCTTCAATGTCCCTGTTGTAGGCCTGTATTGCATCATCTTGCTTCCTGGCTTCTCTCTCAAGGAAAGAAACTTTCTGGTCCAGGTTGCTATCTTTCATCTGCTTTTTGGTACTGTTCAGGGTACCCTCAATCTCATTCAGTTTGTTCAAGTCCACTGTCTCCAGTTGCCCTGAAAAGCCAGAAGTAAACAGCGAAGCCCATTAAAACAACCTTTGACACACTGTTTTTGGGTGCTTACACAGCTGAGCCCATACCCAGACAGAGATCTCCATTGGGCCATCTCTGCATTAGACACAGTGTTTAAAACAGGACCAACCAAACATGTTACACCTTCACTGCCTCAACAACAGTCCTCAGCTTACAGAAAAGTGCACAACAAGCTTTGAGGCCGCCCCAGGGAAAAAAAAAAAAAACACAAAACAACCAAAAAATAAAAAAACAAGGCTCTTGCTGAAAACATGCAAACCTCATTTCTAGAAGCGAATAGACCCATTTGATTCGTGGCACAGCACCATCAGGGTAGCCAGCACACCAAGCCAGCTGCCAGCACTGCAACGTCAGGCAGCAGGAAACATAGAATCACAGAATGGTCAGGGTTGGAAGGGACCTTTGGAGATCATCTAGTCCAACCCCCTTGACAGAGCAGGGTCACCTACAGCAGGTCACACAGGATGGCACCCAGGCGGGTTTTTAATGTCTCCAGAGTGGGAGAATCCACAACCTCTCTGTGCCAGTGCTCTGCCACCCTCAAAGTAAAGAAGTTCCTCCTCATGTTAAGATGGAACTTCCTATGTTCAAGTTTGTGCCCGTTACCTCTTGTCCTATCACTGGGCACCACTGAAAAAAACACTGTTCCCATCCCCCTGGCACCCTCCCTTTAAGTATTTGTAAGCATTAGTAAGATCCCCCCTCAGTCTTCTTTTCTCTAGACTAAAAAGACCCAAGTCCCTCAGTCTTTCCTCATAAGA
>VUYV01000113.1:2028095-2067926 GCA_008711295.1 Anarhynchus alexandrinus
CAGTCACACCATCATAGAAGGCAATCAGATTAGTCAGACATGACTTCCCCTTGGTGAATCCATGTTGACTACTTCTGACAACCTTCTTTTCTTCCAGATGCTTTGAGATGATACCCAGAACAAGCTGTTCCATCATCTTTCCAGGGATGGAGGTGAGGCTGACCGGCCTGTAGTTTCCCAGGTCATCCTTCTTGCCCTTTTTGAAGACTGGAGTGACATTGGCTTTCCTCCAGTCCTCAGGCACCTCACCTGTTCTCCAGGACATTTCAAAGATGATGGAGAGTGGCCCAGCAATGACTTCCCCCAGCTCCCTCAGCACTCGCGGGTGCATCCCATCAGGCCCCATGGACTTGTGGATATCCAGTTTACCTAACTGATCTCTAACTTGATCCTCATCAACCAAGGGAGAGTCTTGCTTCCTCCAGACTTTCTCTGTTACCCGCAAAGTCTGGGTCTCCCGAAGACTGGCCCGAGCAGTGAAAACAGAAGCAAAGAAGGCATTCAGGAACTCCGACTTCTCTGCATCATCTGTCACCACAGCACCTGTCTCGTTCAACAGCGGGCCCACATTTCCCTAGTTTTCCTTTTGTCTCCTATATACTTAAAGAAACCCTTCCTATTGGCCTTGACATCCCTTGCCAGGTTCAATTCCAAGGCTGCCTTGGCTTTCCTTGTTTCATACCTGCATACCCTGACAGCATTCTTATACTCATCCCAAGCAGTCAGCCCCTTCTTCCACCTGAACTTTTTCAGGGAGCTGAAACACTCAAAGGCATAAGGCACATTAAGGACAGTCTTACCTAATTGATCCAGCAGGTTGTTAATGACAGTGAGCAAGCTGTTCACAGAGTTCTTCACTTTTCTTGCATTGTCTTCTGCCTCCTGGGCAGCCTGTGAGGCCTGCATGTTATAAAAAAAAAAGAGCTCAAAAAAGCTATAGGGATTACGAAACCGTCTCCTCTCCTTTTTGCATCTGCCCCAGCAGTTAGTCACACTCATCCCTGGCACCTCTCTCCAGGATAACACCCCTGCAGATCTTTATCACAGCGTTGGCAAAGACTGACAGCCTTCAAATAATCAGTTTTCTGATTATTTCAGAATGGGGATCCCTGATAACCGAGCAGGATTTTGCACAAAAAGTCAGAACAGTCAACAGGGTTGCAGTCAGGTTTCAGTTAAAATAAAAGGAAAGTGTTGCATTAAGAAAACTGGCTCTCAAATTCCAGCAGGGAACCTATGCTAATGCCACCAGAGGACCTCCTTTGCGAGTCTCATGTTTTCAGTCCCACTTAAAACTTGGAAGCGATTGAATACTGGCTGGACCCAGTGCTGTCTTTGCAGGAGGACAGCGAGGAAAATAGCTTGCATTGCCAGGACAGCAGGGAGAAGGCACCTTCTTGCCACTGCTGCCACCTGCCAGCATTACTTACCATGCCTGCCATCATCATATCCTGCTCAGCATCATCCTGCTTCCGCTTCAGTTCTTTTTCTGCATCCTGTAGTTGCTTCATCATGTCATCCACTTCTCTGGCCAACCCCGTCACATCAGCGAAAGTCTTGTCAGCTTCGGCTTTGGTAGCAGCTGCACTCTACAGCCAACAAGAGGAACAGGATGGAAAAAGGTGGTGAAGGTGCAGCACTTCCTTCAATCCGTTTCATCAAAATGTACCGATTTCCTACCATGCCATGTTTTGCATTCCCTGGTGGGGAATACAGCAGAAAGCATGTGGGGTTCACCATGAAATACAGGAACAGAGGAGTTTACACAGTTACACACCAATATCTCAGGGAGGGTGGCTTCAGAACCACAAAGGACTCACCTTCTGAACAGAACCAGCGATTTTCTCAGCATCATCTGCTTTAGTCTTGGCTTCACGGGCATCAGCAGCAGCATTGCCAAGTGCCAGCTCCGCCTGGCGTGTCTTATTGTTGGCTTCAGCAATAGTCTGGGTAATGGCAGGAATCTTTTTCAGCGCCTCCTCCGCCGCTGTCTTGTTATCATTCACCCGCTTATCAAAATCTAAGAAAGGGCAAAACAGATTCTTATCGCTTGCTCCGTAAGAGCCTTGGGATGCTTCTTTGACCAAGCTACCCAGGCTTTGCCACCTTGGCATTCTGGGGCGTGGGGAGTATATGCTTGCAGCTCTCCCTGTTACAAATCTTCTGACACTAAATAAGGAACTTAAACAAAAGGAGAACCCACCCAACACTTAGTTACTGGCAATAGCACAGCCCATTTAACCAAGATACCCTACAGCCAAGTGACTTGTTACGCAGGAATTGAAGGATTCACAACAAGCGCTTTCTCTTTACCTTTCAGGTTGCTGAGAATGGTATTAGCCTCCTGTAGTGTGCCATTGCCCTTCCGAGCAGCTTCTTCAGCCAGGGCTTTCGCTGCATCTGCTCGAGCCAAGAGCTGGTCTGCAGTCTAAGGAGATATGACATTCATCAACATATTCTTACCTTTCAAAGGATGACCATCTAGGCGTATCAAAAAGCATTGCTCAGCCTGAAACACCAACACCATACAGAACAGCGTTCATCCCTGAGTGACAATGCTTCCTCTGAAACCAGGTGAATTTTGGTACTTCTGGAATACTGTTCTGAATACAAAGATGACACCACACCTGGCAAACATCCCCTATTCTCCCATGTGGCCTTAGTGCCATTGCTTTTACCAGCTTTTTGCATGTCCTTTCTGGAACCATTCTTCAGTATTCTTGTAAGTAACAAACAGTGCTAAGATAAGACTGAATAACACCAAATGTTTCATACGTGGCCAGCTACTTGTTTTCCTTTGGGTTTTTTTCCAGGGAACAAAAGCCTGCACAAAACAGAACTGACCTGCTGCTCTGTCTTCCCTTTCTCCAAGAGGTTCTTTACTTCTAGCTCCTTTCCTTTCATGTCTTCTCTCAAGTCCTCATAATCTTTCAGCTTCCTGGCAATTAGCTGATCTAACTCCTCCGCTTCCTTCTTGATCTTATTTGCTTCATTCTGCAGATGGAAATCAGAAATAAATGCAGATTCCTGAATGTTAAAGAATTTCTGAACAGGTGGCAAAACACGGTGTAGTTTTTAACAGTCAAAAGCTACGATGGGTTCCCATGTCTTACAACTATAGTTGTAACTTTGCCTTCAAAGCTCTGAATACCATGAGGGTCAGTGCAACAAAGGACAGAAGTTGCAAACAGTTTCATGTGCAAGAAAATCTACTGCACTACAGTGAGCACAGGAGAGGGAGCAGCTCTGCAGGCTTCAGAGTGAACTGAAATTTCTGCGCTTCTCTGTTCAAGGCAAGATGTTTGGCAAACATTTCACTGTTTTTTGGTCCTTCAGAGATTGGAAGAGGTGGGGGTTTACATATTTAGCTTCCTGCATGCAAGTCTCCTGCATAAAAGCTGAAATGCACAAGTCTGGATTATGCCTAAGATGGACAAAAATTCCACAGATTGTTCTTATGCAGAGAAACCTTAGCAGAGCACATGCAAGGTATGTCAGCAACCTAGCACACTGCTATAATGCTTGTCCTCATTGACCTTTAGAAAACTGCGTGTGATGCTTCTGGCACATACCTCTAGCCCCGTGGAATCCACGGTAGGCAGACTGGTGAGATTAGCATAAATCTGTAGGGCTTTGTTTCCAGCTTCCTCTGCCTCTGCAAGCACCTTGTTGGCCTGTTTCTCTAGGTCTCGAGAAATGTTCCTTGCTTGATTATACCTGAAAAACCCCAAGGATCCAGTTACGTTACAATTTTTTTTGTAGAACTGAACTTAAGAGAGTAGAGAGGCTAAGAAATTGAAAGACAACTCCCATAAAACCCAAAGCATACAATGGTACACAAGGTGATTTAGTTTTAAGCACTGCACTAAAGCCAGGAAATAAAAACAAGTTTCTGTTACTGACTCACTTCTGGTTGAGCTCATCAATGTCATTTGCAGTTTGGTTTTCTCCAGCTAGGGTCTTCAGCAGCAGTTGATACGCTTCAGTGGAAGTATCATTTGCTGCCTTGGCTATGCGAACAATCTCATCAGCTTCTTTTTTATGTCTGGACAAGATTACAGAAGAAAAATAGCGCCATTAGATTGTTAGCCAGTGGTTTCTATCCTCAGTTCCAGATTTTATTCTCTCTTACTTTTTCCTTCCTTCACCCAGATTTTGCATATGGAAGCTGCCGAAACATTTGCAGTGGGAGATATTGTTTGAGACCATCTCTAAACCAAAGCATCACTCCAGCAGTGCCCACGAGATCAGCTGAAAGGCACTGAGACAGTTGTACATGTCCCTTACTCACATGTCTAGTGTTTGCCCTCAGTGATACATAGGCATGCACCCACAGTGCCAGTCTCTTGCTCAGCAAAGGGCGTATGTTTTGTAACAAGCAAATTACATTGTGCTTCCCCCTTGTAGGGACGAGCAGGTCCCTAACGCGGGCCCATGAAGAGCGTGTCTTGCCACAGCCTACCTTTCAGCCAGCTTACGGGCCTCTTCTGCCAATAGAGTCATGTTGTTAGGGTCCCCGCTTGACTCCGGAGGTGTAATGGACTGGAATAAAAGAAAGAAAGAAAAAAAATCTTAAAGGTCTTTTTTCATCTTTTATTCATCTTTGCTTTAAATATTTATTGTCATGATCTAAATGCTTAGAGATGTGTCTAACCTACTTCTGACTTTGCTATATTTTTTTCTTAAGCCCATGCAGTTTCCACCACTGGTTATCCCTTAGAAACGAAGGTTCCGATATTTATTTAGGGATTCTTATTGTTGGTTTCTTTAAGCAGGGGCTAAGACACAATCTATGACAGATACTGGTGATCTTCCTTCATTTATTTCCCATGATCTTGGGTAGGGGAGAAGGTATTTCCATAGCAAATTTGCCATATGAGAGAGAGAACAAGCAGAGAAACACACCAGAGGGCACAGAAAGGAAAGGCCGTCTCCTAACCATATGGGATCTTAGCAGCACACTCACCACATTGTCAGCTGCCATCTTCGCCTTCTCAAGCATATCAGAAGCTAAGCTGATCAGGTCCTCGGTGTCCTCCACCCGCACCCGGGCTTGCTCCGCCAGGTTCTCTGTCTCCCGCACTGTGCCCTGGATGTTCCTCAGCCTGTTGAGCTGACTTGCTAGTGTGCTGTTGATGTCTTTGAGACGATCCATGAGGCCCTGATCTACATCTGAAACACATGATATGAGAGGAAGCAAAATTAATTACAGCAGGAAGAGAAGCTGGAGCAGCAGCTTACCACTGCAGGCAACACATTGGTAGGTTAATCCCCTATTGAAAGGGGACCAGCAAAGCCGTTTCATAAGTCAGCTTGAGATCAAAGTCATCATCAGAATGTGCACCAAATATGAGAAATGAAAAGTCATTAACTACTAATATGGCAATCCTGCTGCGTGTTGGAACTGATTCGGGTGGGGGATTTTGTGTTCAGAATCATGTTTCACCTCTAACTTTAAAAAAGACAACAGAGCTGCTCCTCTGAAACACCTGCTTTCTGAATTCTCTTTAGCTTAACTCCCAGAAGGTAAGCAGAGATGAAGTAATAGTGGGACTGTATGTTATTGCCCACTTTGGGCAATGGTGGCTACTCCCGAGCCAGACAGTCTCCATATGCACAGCTAGAAAACGTGCAGAAGAGTAAATCCACCCCAAACTCCCCCCCCAAACCAAAGGGATGACAAAAGCTAGCAGGATAGAGCCTTGGTTCTACAATCTGTAGGACCTATGAGCCCCCTCAAACTTCCCCAAATCTCTGGACCACCAGGTAACTCTTGCAGCACATGTTAAGCACTGAACATGAACATCTGACACATTTCAAAAACATACTACAAATTACTACAAGTAGAAAACCACAAATAAATGCTACAGGTATGCACAGATGTTGCAAGGGTAGTTTTTGTTGCATTTAACTTGCCTCTTAGTTAGGGAAGAGCGACAAATCTGGTGAAGGGTCTAGAGCACAAGTCTGATGAGAAGCAGCTGAAGGAACTGGAGTTTTTTAGTCTAGAGAAAAGGAGGCTGAGGGGAGACCTTATCGCTCTCTACAACTACCTGAAAGGGGGTTGTGGAGAAGTGAGGGTCGGTCACTTCTCCCAAGTAGCAAGTGATAGGATGAGAGGAAACAGCCTCAAGTTGCACCAGGGAAAGTTTAGATTGGGTATTAGGAAAAATTTCTTCACCAAAAGGGTTACCAAGCTGGAACAGGCTGCCCAGGGAAGCGGTGGAGTCGCCATCCCTGGAAGTATTTAAAAGATGTGTAGATGTGGTACTTAGGGACATGGTTTAGTGGTGGACTTGGCAACGTTAGGTTGACTTGATGATCTTAAGGGTCTTTTCCAACTTAAATGATTCTATGGTTGTAAGAGGTGGAAAGAAAGTTGAAAAATACCACCACAAAACTCAAGCCATTCCCTCACCTTTCTCCAGTCCTCACCCTCCTACCCCTCCACATGGGGACTATTATCTTAGCACAGATGCCAAGCAGGCAGCATAAAGCTACCTCAGCAAAAACTGAGAAGAGCTTCAGTGATCTTTCCCATTGGCAGGAATCCTCCTAAGCAAATGCATTAGATGTGCGTCAGCTTTTCAAAAAAAAAAAAGTGACAGTGTCACATTGCTTAACTTCCTGCTCACAGACATCCAATGGTAGAGGTGACAGTACAAGAATCAATTTGAAGCAGAGTTTAACAGGAAAAATAGCTACAGACCACCACAACAGCACATTTCAGAACATTACACTTTATGGTGGGATAATTAAGCTTGCCAGGAGGATTTTGAAGTCTTCGTTCTGATTGCTGATGATATCCCAACAAGAACTGCTTTATCCCAAGATGTCTGAGCAAATTTATAAGCATAATAAATACATATATTGGAAAGTCTTCTGCTTATTTAACAAGTAAGTAAAAACCTCCTTTGCATCTGGAGAAGAGGGTAACATAAAACACTTATATCTGTACACAGCTGGAGGCAGATCTTTACTTTGCATGTACAACAGAGACCACTGGGAGAACAACAGGGATAAAAGCACAGCCACCATTGTTTTGATAATAACGTACACTGCCTCAGTGCTATCTGAAATAGCTGTCTGTCCTGATGCACAGCACAGGCTTCAAATAAAACATGCTGTGTTCAAAGGGAACAGGAACATCAAGCAAAGAGTTCATTTCACATTGGTCCATACCTGATCAGGTCAACTCACCTTTGCTGTTTTGCGCTTCCTGGAGCAACTCCATAACATCTCTTTCTGCCTGCTTCAACCTCTCTTCAAAGGCTTGATCAGTAACAGTTTCTTCTCCTGTACCCAGATTTGCTATAAGATTTTCCAGCTCCTGCAACCTCTCTCGCTGCTCCGCCACCTATACGCGAGGGACAGAGCACAGCTACAACAGAGCACCTTGAACCTCTCTGCTTTCAGCAAGCATCAGCCAGCCACGGGCGTAAAAGCCACTGCACAAGCGGGCACGTGCCACCATCTCCAGTGGCACCAACAGTGGCGTTTGTGGCCTTACCTTATCTTTCACTAATCTGTAACAGGCTGGACACTCTTGGCAGCCTGGCCACGAGCGGTTGTAGAAATAGTTCTCTTCACACTGGTCGCAGCGGCTCCCCACGAAGCCTTCCTTGCACTCGCAGCGACCATTCTCCCGGCACTGCAAGGAGCGCGAACCCTCAGGATCACAATCGCAGGCTGCAGTAAAGTTAAACCTCAGTCAGACTGGAGGAGAGGCAGAAATACCCTAAAACCCACAGGGTGAGAGCATACCCTCTATACCCTAAAACATCTGCAAGAGCAACGGGACACAAACGCACAGCTGGAGCCCCGCTCCTGATCAGGGAACTTCTATGCACAGCAGGGCACTCTAGCTGGACACAACATTCATTGCATGTGTTCACAGTGTTGCTATTGCCTCTCCCACAAAGCATTATAATTTTCTACCCCATTTCATTGTAACCAACTGCAGTTAGTTTTTCTGCTCTTTACAGGCAGGGATATTGAGGAGGAAAGTTTGGATCGTCCTGGTTTTCAATCACATTTACAAGATCTCTTGCTCCTCAAGACAGAATTTGCATATTCAGGCCGTTTGCAGAGTGGCTGTGCAGAGTTTTAACATTAGGAAACAGGACTGTTGCAGGACAAGACTCAGAGAATGTATTTACACCAGAGAGAAGTGGGTATCTAATAAGCTGGAGTTCTTCCTACCCCCAATTAAAAAATAATAAAAGAAAAAGGGGATAAGCTATTGTACAGAGATCAAATTTCACCATGCTGGGTGGGGACATAAAAGTTCCAACTTCTGCTGTGATGAAAAGCAAAGTGAGAAAGTACCTTCCCAGAGACAGGAGGAAAGCAAAGGCAAGGGTGGCTGTGCAACACATTTCCCATCTGCCTCGCACCAGCCTCTCAGACTTACGTTTACAGCCTTCGGAGCCAAAGCCAAAGTGGTTGACCTCACATCTGTCGCAACGTTGGCCAGCAACGCCAGGCTGGCACTCGCACTGCCCGTTTCGGATGTCACACTGGCCGTTGGTGGAGCCCAGCGCGTGGCAGTTACACCTGGGGGAGGCAGCCACATGTCAGGCAGTGACACAGAGTGGAGGCACAGGTGAGGTGCCTCTCTGAAGGAGCCCTAGCGAGCACAGCTCAATGTTTCCATTTACCAAAAGTTGCTTTTCTTGCTGTGCAGATGCAAGAGGCAAGGCGCTGAGCCTTTAACCTGTGCAAGGTCACTTGGTGACTGCACTAAAAAAAGGAACCCACAAGCCCCTGCTACCAAAGAACATGCAGTCATGTGGCACTTTTCTATTTAAAACCCTGATTTAAAGCTATTTATAAAGCTATTTATAAGTCAGGCTTTTGTACAGCCTTCGTAGTTGCTCCTTGACTGCCGCTCTCCCCCACCCACAGCAGCATCGAGACGCACCAGTTACTTGCAACAAGCAGAACATTCCTGCACAAGGTAAGCACAGACGACACAAAACCAGGCTCTTTGCCCTGAGCCAAGGTGAACGTCACCTTTCACAGCCACGTCCACTCTGGAGGTTGAAGAACCCAGGCTCACAGGCACTGCAGTCCCTTCCGGTGACATGAGACAGGCACTCACACTGCCCGGTCACTTGATTGCAACTTGTCTGCTGATTCACAGTGCCATAGGGATTGCAGCGACAAGCTGCAAAAATAAAAAGGATGGGGAAACACACAGAAAGTTAGAAGTCCCATGTGGTGTTGGTACTCTGCTAGTCAGTCCCCTAAACAGGCCTGGATCCAAAACACACAGCAGCCCAGCCCCTGCATCGCACAATGCTTTTGCTTCGATGGCAGTAAGCGCCCACAAACACAAGCATTTTAGCAAGCTGAAACCACCAAACCAGGATAAAGCCACGCATCGCTGCTGACTGGCACAAACAACAGCCTGATGTTGTGTCCTAACAACACATCAGGAAACGGAAACTCTTGGTGACAAAACCATTTTTAAGTGCAAGAGGAACCAGTTCTCACCTCTGCACTTATCAGCAGGATCGGGGGCCAGGGGGTTCCCAAAGAAGCCATCTTTGCAGCGGTCACAGTAGAAACCAGCAGTGTTGTAGATGCACTTGAGGCACTCGCCCGTCTGGCGGTCACAATTCCCCACAGCGTTGGGATCGATGTTGTCATTGCACTGGCAGAGGCGGCAAGGCCTCACAGCACCATTTTCACCCAGTGGGTCTCCGAAATAGGCATCGTCACACAGCTCGCACCTCTTACCTGGGACATGACAGAAATGCACGTGTTGCAGCAGAAATCTCTTGGCTGCCACCTCACCTGGACCCCCTTTGCAGCCCCTTCTGAAAAATAAACTCTCCAGCTTCCTCCCCTTTCATCCTTCTGTTGGGGCAAGAAACCACGAGTTCTTCCCCATCTCTAAATTTAAGCTGCTTTTTCACTGGAACTTTGTATTATGAATTATTTCAGCTCCTCTTTTCCCTCCTATCCCTTTAAGCCAAACGTATTTGTTGTAATCTGTTGTTAATTTAAGAGTCCAAGGAGGTAGAGCTCTGTGGGGCATCACTGCTCCAGGAAGCACTACTGCCAACGAGATCTGCCAAACCTCCAGGGGCAGCCACTGAAGCTTCCAACTCAGCAGCTCCCTACACTTACTGCAGATCTGACCTCCCCAGCCAGCTATAAGCTCCATTTCTTAGGCAGTTCTTGCACATGCAAACCCTCTTTTCCGTCTCCTTTCCCCTCACATCCCGAGAAGGCGGTGGGAGATAGGAGGAACTCCTGTGTGACCACATAGCTAGAAGTAAAGATGAGCGTGTACTGAAACCTGAGCTGCAGGGAAGCTGGACCCCTGGACTCCACTTTGGTTCACGAAGCAATGGCACCCATGGGAACAGCGCTGAGCTGCCTCGGTGCTTGGTCAGGGGCTTTTCTAAACATTTCAAGCACTTACAGGTATTCTGTACTTTGGACTCTGCCATGCCAAGCATAAAATCAGAAGCACGGAGGCTGCCAACCATCCTAAGGCTTCCTTGCTGTTTGCAGGCAGAACAAAAGGCTCTGCCTAAGGACTCAGGTACATGCTTGGACTTCACAGTTTACCACCAAGAAGAAAACATATGTACCTGTTTACGTATTTCTCTTCAAAACTGCTGAGCATAAATTTGGCCTTGCATTTTTTGGGCAGTGTTTGTGAGTCACTGCAGTCTTCCTGCTTCTCCTAGGGAGGGCACTGCCCCTCCCTTGCAAGCATCCCACAGTGCCTCTCTGGCTGGCAAACTGCATCTTCTAATTTTATTTCAGTCTGACCTGCCTTCCTGGATCTTTTAAATCTACCCTATTTTCTGCCCAACATTGTACAATTAACAGAACTCTATTAGAAGCTAGCACAGCTCACCTATGTAGCATAGAAACATTCAGACTTTGTACAGATTAAGCCTTTGTTTCTCTTTTGTTCTTGAGAGATAGACACAAAGAATATGGGTAACCCTGAGCCTCGCACAGGACAGAAAATAGGGCTGAGGAAGGGAGAAGCATTTGAATCAGAAGACACAGCAGCTTTCAGCACTGCTCACTGCAGGTCAGAGCCCCAGAACTGGCAGGAGACACATTTCCACAGGCACGTGGGTTATACAAAGACAACTTTTCATGTAGGAACACACCTGTAGTGCCAGCCTGGCAGCTGGTGCACACAACCTCCTTGGTGCGGGGCACAATGGCACAGCTCGAGCTGCCTGGGCACGGGCAGGGCTGGCAGTCTGAGGCTGTGCCTGCTGTCGCATCTCCGTAATACCCATCGCTGCACTTCTCACAGTGAGACCCCGCTGTGTTATCCCTGCAATTACACACGCCTGGAATAGAGAGGGACATGGTTTTTCCTTCATCATCCAACGCAGAAAGAACCACCCTCTTGCTGCTCCCTGTTTTATCAGCCTCTCTTACCTGTCTCGGGCTCGCATGTCTCACTGTGCCCATTGCAAGCGCAAGGCACACAGGGGCTGTAGGGCCCAAGGCTCGGTGTCTCTCGCCGGTATCCAGAGGAGCAGCGCTCACAAAACTGCCCCTCGTATCCCGCGGGACAGGAGCAACTCTCCACCCAGGCCACGGGGACACCGGGTCCAGGGCGAGCGCTTGTGATGGTAACGTCATCCAGGTGGCCGGCACCTAGAAAGCACCGAGAGGGAAAATGGTTTGTAACCACACAGGCTCTCATCACCACTTCACCAAACACACATCTGAATGGTGCAACAGACAGACAAGTGGATGCTCACAGCTGGTAAGGTGAATCAAGAAGCAAAACCCTCCAGGAAAGTTTAGACAGACAAGAAAACATGCAATATAGCTCACAAAGGGCACATGCAGGGCAGGAAAGTTGAGAATAACAATACATAGGAGGATGTTGAGAACAGCACGTGAGCAAGTACAGACACTTAAAATAAGTTATATTTTGCATGCATGTGGTTTCCATTTCCAAATCAAATACCAAAATCAACTCCTGTCTTTCTAGGGAGGACAGACCATCTCTTTAATACACAGTCTCTAACACAGCATCAGCAAACCACGCCTCAGGGCAAACTCCTCAGCTATCTCTCTCAGACCATTCCTTTGTCTGGCATTTGAAAGCTCCCTCCTCTCCCTCCAGACCTTCCCTGGAGCAGAACTGAGTCCAGACACAACATGGCTGGTTTTTAACTTATAGCAGTGTGTTTGTACCACCGCAGCAGCTCCAGAGCACCAAGCAGAGTCTCAGTTCCTGCATATTATCTGAAGGGGGCCTACAAGAAAGCTGAAGAGGGACTTTTTACAAGGGCACGTAGCAATAAGACTAAGGGTAATGGCTTCAAACTAGAAGAGGGTAGATTTAGATTAGGTATCAGGAAGAAATTTTTCAGTATGAAGGTGGTGAGGTACTGGAACAGGTTTCCCAGAGAAGTTGTAGATGCCCCATCCCTAGAGGTATTTAAGGCCAGGCTGGGTGGGGCTTTCAGCAACTTGGTCTAGTGGAAGGTGACCCTGCCTACAGCAGGGGGGTTGAAACTAGATGATCTTCAAGGTCCCTTCCAACCTAAACCATTCTATGATTCTACGATATCAGCAGCAGCTACAACACTCAGGGGATGGCTTGCTCCATACCTTTCCTCCCCTCCATTTCACAACCCCACATTCCTCTTCACGAGCCGCCTCTACTGAAAACACTCACAGCTTTCCCACCTTCCCCAAATGCAAATTCATCCTCTGCATCTTTCTGCAAAAATTCTTCTTCACATGACAATACCCAATATACACCCAATATTTTTGCTCCTAACTTGTGCTCAATTTTTATAAACCCTCATTACAGGGAACTTTCACTCAAGTTCAGCACAGGTAGTGCTTCTGAGACCTCGTCCTTCCCATTTGTCATGCCAAGGCAAGACCAGGAAACAGGGGGGATGTAACCATTCCCAGTGTAGCAGAAACTGAAGCCAGATCTGGTCAACTCCCTACATCTCTCCTACCATGTCCTTCAGGACTCTGTGCTATGTATTTCTCCCAATCTGGAAGACATTGGCTGTGTAACACAGCAAAACCCCCAATGTTAGGAGCAAAGAATCAGCAGGTGATGGGTGCTCAGCTTCCAGACTCTCAAAGGCAGCACCTCTCCCACCCAGCTCCTCTCCAGGAGGTCCGGGAGAAGCTGTTACACAGGAAGACCAGGTGAAAAAGCAATCGGCACAGGCTTTGCCAAATAACCTGCCACAGCTATTTATGACCAGGCCCTACAATAAAGCAACCCGAGCACTAGATGAACGGGTCTGCCCAGCAACTTACTTCTCTCGCTGTACGTCCCGCGGATCTTGATGGAAGTCAAGTTGTGGAGAAGCTTCTGGAAGTCAAATGCCGTAAGAGCAGGCCTCCATGGGTAATCTGTAGCCTCGTGAAGCCTAGGGAGAAGATCCATGCATTATCAGCAAAGCTTTCAGATGCTAACAGCTGTGCTGTTTTAATGCACCCTTTCCAACAGCGGTATGCTATTGCAACATACTTTGCATACACTTATGCAATGCTGCTAGACAGCGAGCTTCAAATTAACCTGATAAGACTGTTCTTCCAAGCTAAAATTAATGCTGTTTGTTTTCTCAAGAGATTAGAGGCCAGGGGCACTGTAGGCTAGGTCCCAGCTGCTCCCACCACGCCTGGAGAGTCCTCTCACCTGAAGGTGTAGGTCATTGCGTTCTCGTTGGGGTAGGGATTGCCCTGAGCAATGAGTGGCACCGACACTCTCATCCCAGCCCCTTCCAGCACCAGGTCCTCTGCGGAGAGGCGTGTGTCCCGTCTGTCCACACGGAAGGAGAAGGTCAGGTTTTGCCCGTAACTCAAAACCTGGTTGCCCAAAAACTTGCCTGAAAGGAGAAAACATCCTTACAGTTAGGGGACAGAACAGAAAGGGCACAAGCAGCACAGAAAGCCTTGCTTCTCAAATGACCTACGTGGTGCAACAAAATACATGGGGAAGTAGCTGTCCGAGATAACAGAGATATCCTGGGTCTCTGCACTCCACTGGAGTAATACTTCTGAGCCATCGCGCTGCTCAGCACGCCACTCGTCCTCTCCTGAAAAAATCAAACGTGCAAGAATTAACACCCTTTGAAGACATAGCTTTGCACACACTTCTCATGTCATACTGCACACTGTGCATATGTAACTAATCTATAGTCTGTACACTGGCACTAACAGACTTCAGAAAGTAGCTGTGCAGAAGAATGTAGATAGCAAATATCATCTTTCCAGTTTATGCCCCTAACTTGAGAGCTGACTTGAACCCTCTGAACTTTGAACCCTATGACAACTACTTGTTCAAAATCTTCTTTTCTAAAGAGCTGAAGCAGGGATGGGAAAATCTGCGGTCCTTTACAACTTGATGCGAGTTTCAGCCTCTGTACAAACTGTTCCCCAGTGGAATTTTTATTAAAAAGATGTTTTTTTTTCAGACTATGCAACATGAAAACATGCATACACAGGAAACTGACTGTACAAAAAAAACATTTCTTCAGAGCTTACAGACGCATCAGAAACACAACTGTGTTTTATTCGGAGCCATGTAAACCCCAAATCTAAAGTGATTATAATCCTCTCGGTCAGAAACTCCTCATTTGGTTCTAAAATTAAGAAAATGCCCCCTTGCCAGCACCTCTCTCAAGCTACAAAAAGCTACATTTACAATTCCTGCTAGCACCTGCATAGTGTACGTTAGCACTAGGTGCCCAAGGCCAGAGCTGTGAATTCATTCCTCCCTAGCTGAAAACTGGGAAACTCCCAGTAACTTCAGCAGTAACTCAACACTTCCAAAGAAGGGATCCTGGACCTGCCTGCCCAAGGTTTGCGATCTTGCATAGGGAAGAAGGAGCAGGGCTTTTTTTAATCACTTCTGACTTGAGGCTACAACCCAACCTGAGATACAAAGGAAGGATCAATTTTACCAAACTCAAAGCTGGAGGTGATGCTGTAGACACTGTAGCCGATGGCATTGGTGCAGACTGAAGAGTGTCCAAAACAGAAGCAGGGGGTACAGCCCCTTGTATTGGAGGAATCCAGATGGAAAAATCCAGGTTTGCATCTGAAGATGTGAAGGAAAGAGAATTAATTTCCCTGCTGCTTACCTCAGGCCACCACTCAAATGTTTCTCATTCTTGAAACAAAGCCACCGGAAGAGAAACTCACCTCTCACAGTGGAAGCCTTCAACGTTATCCTTGCATGTACATCGTCCTGTCTCAACATTGCATTCCCCTGTGCTGCCAGCCAGATTGCAAGAACAGGGCCTGAAAGAACCAGGGGAGAGGATAACTCATTAAGAGCCACACAGAGACAGCTTCAAAAAGGCGTCTAGTTTTTCTTTTAGAGAGCAGCAGTCCCCCTTACCTGCACCCAGCTTCAGAGAGGGAGTGGAAACCTGGCTGGCACCGGTCACACTTCTCACCCATCACACCGGGTTTGCAGCTGCACTGGCCGTAGCTGTCACACTGTGTGCTAAGGGAGCCTGTGGGAAGAGCAGGAACAGGCACCTCAGCAGACCCACCCAGCTCTATTAGCCTGCAATTTCTTCAACTTTGCAAAACGGGCAAGAAATATGGGGAAAAGAAAGCGTGAAGCACAGCTTCAAGCAGATGAGTAACAGCTTACCTAAAGACTGCCTCTAGTTCACAGGGATTTTTCCCCTAGCAGCTCTAGAGAGATGAATCATTATCTTTTTTTCCAAATTATATTCAGCTTTAAGTATTCCTACCAACCAGCGTTTTTAGATACAAATATAGTTTTAACTTCAAATTGCATTCTTGTCCTTACTCCCATTTCATCCTCAATTTCGCATGCCTCTAATTCCATGCCTGTTTTATCCTGCAATGCACCATTTCTGAGATTTTATTCCCCAAATCCTTTGTGTTCTCCCTAATAACCATCTCCCCTTTGCCAGGGGATATCCTGACCTCTCCTTTTCATGCTCCAATTTCCTCACTTCATTCCTAAGGTGGATTTAAAGACTAAACCACCTCCTCAGAGCAAGGCTGCATGTGCCACTATTAATCCTAACAAACTCTTCAGCAATGCTCTCATTTTTGGAAGGACACCTTACTCAGTACTGCTCTGTTCAAGCAGACTTGCATAAAAAGTAGCAGCAGGTTTCTTTATGCCATGGCAGACAAAATGCTTTCTCCCAAGCACCAGTGTAGCTTACAGGCTAAGAGTTGTCAGTGCTGTAAGAGTTAACTTCCAGGAGAAAAGTATTTTAATATACAGAAATAGTTGCTTCTTTCCACTTCAATCCACACCAGAAGATTATAGCAAAATGAAGAGTTATAAGTGATTAGGCTGGACAGGACAGAAGAACTCACAAAACCTTTACCATATACAGCCAAAGTTGAAAATCCCCTTTGCAGTCCCACTTATCACTATTTAGGAAAAAAACAGTACTTGGATGAAAAATAGCAATCTAAACCCCTCCAGGGGCTTCAAATGTGCCCTGGGTGCCAGTGTGCCACAGGATAAAAGTTGATTGTTAAGTTATAAAGCCCTTTGAAATTTGTCCTTAAAGACCTGAGAAGTCACCTCCCTGCTTCTTCTCAACCGTCTAAGCTGACATCAACCCTCAACCCTCTTAAAATAAGGTCTGACACAAGAACCCAGCTGACACCAACCCTCACCCCTCTCAAAATAAGGTCCAGCACGAGGACCTGGGAGAACAGACGGAGGAAGAAAGAGGCCTTTCTTGGTCAAAAATTTCACAACTGTACAACTCTCTGACCAAATTAGATAGGAGATGTACCCTGGCAGACCTCTCGCTGGCTGCTTTTAGGGCATGCTGCAAGCAATTACTTATTCCAGCTACTCTATTTTGGAACCTCACATCATATCTTACTATCTGTTACCCTTTTGTCTCCTTCCCCCTTATTTGCTGTGGGCTGGTGTAGTTATGGGATCACTCCATGCAGGTCAAGTGGCTCCCTTGATGACAAAAGATTTTTTTCCTTTTTTTTTGGGGGGGTGGGGGGTGGGGGAGGTGTGGTGTGGTGTTTGTTTTTTTGTTTGGGTTTTTTTTGTTTTGTTTTTCGTGGGTTTTTTTAAGAGTTTAACTACTTTTTTTTTTAAGTTTACTTTGTTTTTTCTCACCCCCACCCCCTTTTGTGTTCAAGGTTTCACTGGTTTGTATTTATAGTGCTTGGATACTCAGTAGGAGAAACTGATGTAGCTAAAGTTCACTACAATTCTTCAGTATGAACAACTTCCAGAAATATCCGCTCACATCATCTTGTTTATTAAGAATTTAAATGAGCTCTTTAGCGTTGGGAGCGTCCAGGGTAACACATACGCAGTGGGAAAAAAGATAATAAAAGACTAAAATAAAATCTACTTTAGAATACATTTGAAGGAGTAAATGCTGCAGAGGTGAAACATCTGCCCCTGCCACCCCAACCCCAAGTTAGATCCAAGAATAATTTAAACCGAAATACAACCCAATAAACATTTCCTATATGGGGAAAAAATACAAAGAAAAGAAAAACAAAAACAACCCACCTCTCTTTACCGGGTAGTTTGTCATTAGCTGCATAACAGAGAGAAGAGCTAGCTTTTGTGCATGGAAGTTTGCAAGCAGAAACGTTTGCTGCTGCTACTTACCAACAGGGTTGCAGCTGCAAGGCAGGCATCCCTCCTCGCTCTCCAGGCGATAGAAGCTGTCCCTGCACCTTTCACAGTGAGCACCATCAGTGTTATCCGAGCAGCCCATGCAGTGGCCCCCATGGCCTGTCGAGCGGTACAGCTCAGGGTCGAAGTAGCACTCCTGCGACCGCCCATTGCAGTCACAAGCTACAAAAACAAGGGTACCACCAGTGAACAGCATGTGCAGCCGTCTGACCCCGACAGTCACAAAACCTGCTAAGCAAAGCTCCACATTAAGTTGTAAGGGAGCTGGAGTAGGAGCCTTTAACCATGCCAAGACCCACCCACAGACCCACTAAGGCATTTGTGCATCAATGAGAAGAAAAAGGAGGAAATGTGTTTTTGTAGTGGTTGAACATGGGGAGGGGGAAGCAGGGCTGTAATGATGAAACAGGCTCCTCAGGACCATTCTCATCTATATCCAGAAGAAAACCAGCCTTTTCTACCCCACTCCCTTCCACGTTGGGCTGCCATTTGCAGCCGAAATGCCACCCTCCCACACAGCAACTCCGATCTTGGCCATGCAAACAAGCATGGGAAGATAACACCAAGGGCTGACTCCCTGCCGTAATGAGAGTTTCTCCGCTGGATACAGACAGACTACAAATCCCCTGTGTCTAGGGGACAGCAGACCTGGGTTTCACCGGCCTCTCAAGGGAAGCCACAGGTCTTGACCAGACAGCTGGGACCGATCAACACACACAGAGGTCAGACAGGAAGAAAGCTTTTCTGTCTAAAAAGCTTCCCCGTAAAGTAAACTACCAGGAGCTGTGGTCTGCGATACAAAACCAAGCAAAATAAATTGGCATTCAGTCAGAGAGATCCATATTTGTGGCCCAGAACTGTTGCAACAGCCTCGAAATTACAACAAGTAACTGTAAAAAAGAGGAAGTCAGCTGATGCTAAATGAGGAGCTTTTCAAAGGGCAATTATACTCCAGCATACTTAATACAGATTATTTTTTTTTTTCTATGGGTCCCATAAAGTTCAAGCCTGTACATTTTTGCAGCACACCTCTTTCCTAAAGGTCACTCCCATCCTTCTCCAGAAAGGAGATGCCCCTTTCTAGCAATCTACCAGAAAGCTCCTACAGGATAGGAGTGGAATGACCAGAAGTCCCACAAAATGTCTGCTGAAAAACACCAGAACTGAGCTTAACACTGGCTAACTGCAACTGAGACAACTAAAAACCACGTAGGACCAGTTTCTGGATGCCAACAGAGGGAGGGGACCCAACCCACGAGAGGTTTTCCCGTCAAGCGTGTCCACACATACGCAAGCATTCATTGGCACTCTCTGCTGTTGCTCTCCTCCACGGACGGTCATTGAAGAAAGGAAGACATTTTTCACAGTCGACCCCAAAGGTGTTGTGTTTGCAGTTGCAGACCAGCTTCCCAAGCTCATTCTTCACACACTCGCTTGCATGCCCGTTACATTTGCATCTGGTTAACGAGAGACAAGGAACAACTATTTAAACTCCAGGGATCCAGTTGACTCACAGAGCAATCCTGAAAACAAAGCCCAGATCTGAAAATCTGAGATGAGACAAATCCAAAGATAGATGGTCACAACAAAATTGAAAACACAACTGCTGTTGTTCAGCCTGGAGAAGAGGAGGCTCCAGGGAGACCTTACTGAGGTCTTCCAGTATCTAAAGTGGGTTTACAAGAAAGATGGAGAGAAACTTTTTACCAAGGCCTGTAGTGACAGGACAAGAGGGAATGATTTTAAACTGAAAGAGGGTAGGTTTAAATTGGACATAAGGAAGGAACGTTTCAAAATGAGAGTGGTGAGACACTGGCACAGGTTGCCCAGAGAAACTGTGGATGCCCCATAACTGAAAGCGTTCAAGGTCAGGCTGAATGCGTGCTACTGCTATATCACTAAGAAATTAAATAGCACAGAGGTGACTAATACAGAAGCCCAGGGACCACAACAGACTGGTGGTACAGCCAATACAAATCGCGATGTTGTCAAACACCAGTCTCAGGACTGCTCTCTGCAAAGAGTCCAAAACACTACACTGGTCTCAGCTCCATTTACAAAAACATTTTATCACCAACAACTTAAGATTTAAGCATTCTGTAATACACTTTGGCAAAGGGAACGGACAACCGTGGTATTGTACAATGCTTCAGCTCTTCATAGGAAATAGCTGCCAAAATATATGCGAAGCAGAGATACTGAGATTTTCTACTTACTGTTATTCTAGGCTACAGATATAGTCAGAGAACAATTAATAACATGTTAAAAAAACACACAAAGTCAGCGTAGGGAAAAGATGTGGTTTTTTTTTCTTTAGTTTTACATTTTTGTCACTCTTTTCATGCTCCACCCTCCCAAATCACTTAACATTTGACCTAATTAAGGAAAAAAAATAATTCCATCTCTGTCTGCCCTGAAATTTTAGCCACAAGAGATTATACACAGTATTTGCAAGCTCCATAAAATTAATTCTACTGCATTTTTGGTTTAGGACAGTCAATATGACCGGAGCCTAATGGTACCATGTGAGTATAATCAAAAATCTTTAAAGCACTGCAGTAATCCTGACCAAAAGCTTTAAATAAGTACAGAGGTTTATTGTCTACTTACCTACCACCCACGGCAAAATCAGAAATCGCATAATAATAAGACTTGAGAACTTTTGGATCATTGAAAACTTCATCTCCAAATGTGTTCAGACGATTGAGGGTCACTCTAATATCTGTAGCTGTCACCCATTCCTAGAGCAGACAGAAACCCATCAGATTAAACATCAAACATCCCCCTTGACAGCATACGAGTGCTGTCAAGCATACAAGCAGTTGTATTTACAGAGTCATTCAATCAGCAAGTTCCTTCCTCATCCTTTTCCCCTCTGCACCTCTGAAGCTCATACATCCCTGCCCAAGAGGCCTTACACCACATCCTCTTGGTTCAAATGTGTTTTCTGGACCCTGCTCCTCTCTGGCTACCCTTTCCCATGCCTCTTCGCATCTTGACTGCTCTCAGCTGGGAAGCAGCGGGTAACCTCTCCAGCAAAAAGTACAGTGCAGTTATGCGAGCTTGCTAATCGTGGTTATCTATCTGACTGCAGTTTTCCAGCAAAGCTATACAGCACCATGAAAAGCTTTAGGGTGCACTTGTCTGCAGACATATCCCACCAGATGAAAAGACAGACAGACAAATGAATGAGGCTAGGGGGAGGCGGAGGAAGAAAAACAGACAGGCAGATCCGACTTACAACACAAGAGCTTTTCATAATATTTACACAGCATCTTCAACACACTACCCTACCTCCTCCAGCAACAGCCAGCAAGCATAGCCTGTCCCCAAATTTCACATCACCTTCAGCCAGTGACTGTCATTAGTACCTCCTTGTTTTTATTACAGCTTTTGCAATACCATTTTCCTTTCAACACCATAAAAACAGGAAAAACATCCTTGTATGTACAACTGCACTGCAGCAGCGTTGCTGCTTAGCCAGTACAATAAGAAGATTTGCTGAATTACAAACACTGGCATAAACACATGGAAATGCTGAGCACAAAATACACATTTACTTCAGTTGCGAAAAGCAACACCAGAGGTTTGTACCTATTTTAGGAAACTGGCAGTCAGGTCTCTATTCCTTACATAGAGAAGTTTATCAGAAAACTATACGCCATATCACCCACTTGAAATCTTTCCACTGACCTTAATGATTAGACCCTGTTCTCTGCAAGGCCTAGCTACAGCAACAAGGTGGCCAAACTGGTTCTCTTCCATTTCAGGAGTTTTCACCCTTTCCCATTAATCTTTATTTTCATTTGCAGAAGCAAGCCCCACCAGATTCTGCTTTCCTGTCCGCTGGCTGGGGATCATGTCTCAGTCTGCTCTTGCTACTCTAAGAGGAACGGGAAGTGGCCATCATAGCTCCGAAAGGAAGGAGATGAGCCCTGACAGAGCAAATCCCACAGCTTTAGCTCTCTGTAGCAATATAAGCTGGAGAAGTAATCAAGCAGCATACAGAAAGTGGCAAGTAAACTGGAAAAACTGGTGCTCCCAGTACGCCCCTAACCACTGCCTAACTGGCATTGTGATTGGTAACAAAAAAACCCAAACCCAACCAAACCCCGTCCCCAAGCCACTTGTAAAAGAAACCAAATACTGTGGATAAAATCAAGCTCCCTCACCCCAACACACAGGTAAAATAACAGGTTAGGGTTTCCAATAACCCTTCATTTGTTTAGAAGAATCTCACATTTCTTAAATTTTTCTCCTCAAAATATAAATACAGGTGCCTCAAATGTTCATTTGACTTAGGCTTTACCTTCCTCTGCCCTTATAACTGAAACAACAGCAAAATACCCACCACTGCTTTCTAAGCAAGCAGAGATTTGTATCCATCCTCTAAAGACTTCCATGATGCCTAATAACCAATCATCCTTAATGCCATGGATTTTGCTTTTTGCGCCATAAACTTCCTAACAATAGAGTCAAGAGTTGAACTCTTCCTTCAAAAGTGTTTCTTTGGATTGTCTGTCCCAACTTACCTGTGCAAGGGCCTTTCAGTATGAACAAGGGCTATCATGCAGCCCACAGTCAGCACAAAGCCAACATCCACAACAACTAAACAGAAAGACTCAACTCAGACCAACCGATTGACTTAGTCCTGCTCACATACCTGTAGCACAGGGCTGTTGTCAAAGTTATAGGCACTGGGACGCCCCTCCAGTGTTGAGAATGCCACGTTGCCCCCAGTGAGAGGAGAGATGTCACTGAATTCATCCGTGCAGAGCGCCTGCTGCTCATCCTCCCCAGTCCGAATAAAGCCCCGATTTACTTTGTGATATGTGCTCTCACAGGAGCCACTGTAATACTGGTAGGGCACCCACGGGCCATCTTCTCTAGTGCGTTTGTAGATTGCAAAGCTCTCCGGTCGACTGGTGTGAAACTTCAGACGCACGTACGTGATGTCAAAGGCCTTTCCTGTAGATGAGAGAAGACAGACATGAGAAGACTCAAACAACTTAAACCAGAAAGAATGGCAAGACCTGTACTGCAGTTCTCCCTTTAGAAGAAACATCTCTTCTAGTACCATCCAGTAGGATGAGCAGTGTCCAGTAGTACCAGAAATATCTCCTCCAGTCCTCTGTACTGCGTCTCCTAGCAAAGACAAGGTGAAGGAACTGAAAGCAGAAGTTGAGGTGCAAACCGAGTAGATAAATAAACAGACTTACAGACTTCTGTGCAACAAAATACACATCTCAAGCTGCAATTCTCTTCTGCAGAAATCACCAACAGTGTCCTTACCCCAACAGATAATATATTACATCAAAGCCACAATTTGTGTGCCTCTAAGGCCAGGTTCAAATTAACCATGCCATTTGGTAATATTTCTTCCAAATATATGTATGGGAGAAATAGCATTAAGCAGAGAGGCAAGAGTCACACTGTAGAGCCTGTTTCGTACTTCTGCCTCCTCCCTAAACAGACAATATCCCAAACTCTTGAACTACTGAATACACCCTCTCCTACTCATTCCCTGGGAAAGGCAAAACAAGGTTTAAGTTTCCCAGGCCATATGATTAAAGTCACCAAGACACTTTCCAGCTCAAAGTGCAATGATTTACAAGCTAGACATGTTCTCCCTCTCCTAGGAGGATAAACGTAAACCCACCTCCCTGCCTTCTATTCATCTCCTAACAGGTATGTGGCAATCAGATCATTTGCTCTCATGCATTCTTCTCCAGTGACTTGAGCATCTACCCCCATGCACATAAACCAACCACCCCGGGGATTCACTCCCCTGAGAAAACTCATTAGGGGAAAAGGACTGTAGCATGCTTCAGCCACCTTCCTCCACCATCCCCACTGGCCAAGGGGCACATTCCCAGGAGGAGGCGTACAGCTGTGCGCCGGCTGTTCTTGCTTCACCCCAGTGAGCAGCCTGTGTATGATCAGGACACCCTGGCGCACGTAGGGAACTTGCTAAAACAATGTGAGGTTTGTCTGGAACAAAGTCTCACGCGTTTAGTCCCTGCCACGCTCTTTTACGCTCCCACCACCTCCAAGATAAACACTACTTTAAGCAGAGGTTGCAGCCGTCACTGGTGCTTTCGTTGACTTAAAAAAAAACCTACTAGAAAAGTTTCAACTGATTGAGAAACAGGTTTTCTCTGCCTGCAGAAGTCACACGGATTTAACCTCAACTTGTAAAATGAATTAACTCCCCCTCATTAAATTTTAACGCGAGACTTTGCACCTGCTGAAAAGTGGCTCACTTCATAAGTTAAAGCAGACCAGAGAGCACCAGGCAACAAGAACAGTGTGCCTCTCAAAGCACACACGCAAAACCTAATTGCAATGAATCTGGTTCAAGTCACAAACCATGGTTCTTGCTCCCAGGCCACCCACCAGTTAGATTGGGACCACCCTGGATTCGGCACGTCACACCCAGAGCCCAGCCGATGCCAGGGAGGAACCTTTGTCCTTTCTGGCTGCTGGAAACACCGAAGTAGCAGGAGAAGCATGGCAAAGGGTCCAGAAATCAACATATCAGAAAAAAAAAAAAAGTAGTAAAAATCAAGACATACAGCACCTGAAAAACTTACATCTGCATGTCCCAAGGATAAAAGACCACCAATCTTGTCTTTAAAGCCAAAGAAATCTGCTGATACCCCAACCTACCAAAAAAGTACTATCTGTGCATGACATGCAAGACAGCTGGGGCACTGTACAGATACAAATCCCCCAATACTTCCCACAAAATACCCTTTACTGTTACATCATGTGTGAGGTTACACATGACCTCAGCACAAGACTGGAAGCCAGACATTCACAATCTGCTGCTCTTACTCAATACTAGCTCACTTTTGGTTTGGGGTCAAGTTAGTTAACAAGATCTTCTTACATACAGAAGACAAGTGACAAGCAATCACACTCTCAATGCCAAACTGCTTCCACAAGGGCAAGAAACTCCAATGGATCAACACTTAACATTGTAACGCAGCTTAGGCTTACCCTCCTCTTGCTGCCAAATACAAGAGGTGATTAATCCTGTTTCCATTTATTTGGAAGTATTTTTCATATGAATCTCAATGCAAGGCAAGAAGCAGACATCAGGAATACAAATCAGTCCCTCCCAGGTTTCCTATTTTTCCTACTATGTGGTCTCTTCTCAAGAAGAGAGCTCCTCACTGAAGGCAAAGCATGCTTCAGGCATGATGAGCATGCACACGCAGAAACTCAAGGTGAGCACACCAGACATAAACCAATAGACCAGACATGCACAAATATCTTCTTCAGGCCCACAGTAAACAAACCCAAGATACATTCCCCATCTTTTCCAGATAAAGGCCAGGAGCCCCAGAAGAAAATGCCTCCTCGTTCTTCTGCAGGAAGACCCTAGTATATGTGGTGACCTGAAACTTGCCAGCCTGAGAACTTCACCAACACCTTGGATGGGCAGCAACTAAAACCAGACCTACTATCATGGTTTTATCTCTAATAAAATGTCATTATAAGCTTCATGAGAAAGTTTTCTTTGAGCTCACACACTGAATAAAACAAAACATGAGGCTGAAAGTCACTGCCCTGGTGATGAAAATTGCCCAAAGAAATCTCACCAGTGAAAATAGCAAAGACATCAGGCAAGCGGAGCCATTCCATGAGTCAAAGGTGGGGGGGGGGGGGGGGGCANCCAATAGCATGAAGATCATTCAATTAAATTGTGTCAACTGAATTGTCAAGAATGCCCTCCTACTTTGACTTGGGGTGGTTAGTTTTCTTCTACTAGTACTGCATACCTCTAGCATGAAGCAAAAACCCTGCGTTCAGGCTTTATCAAGATGATTTTGGGGAGGAAATGCTTTGAAAGAATCCTGGGAATGAAGAGGGGGCCGGGTGCGTGCTCTCACTCCACAAACACACGACTTTCTGCTCTAGCAGAAGGGCCAGGTCACAGCCTGCACGTCCTGAAAAAGAGCTATTTTTTTTCCTCTCCACTATAACTGGATTATGGTCCCTGCTTCCTGACAAGGTCTCCTACAGCTCCTTGCAGGAATTCCAGCTCAGCTAATGGCACAACACACACACTGCACTCTGGGCAGCATGAAAACATTTTCCATAGAAATCCCATACGCTAAACAGAAAGGACCCTCCCTTTTTCATCTTCAGTTTTACACCGTGGGCCAAAGAAAAAACAGTCAAAACCCTCCTGACCAAGCAACCCAGGTGAAAAAGGCATTTATTTCAGCTGGCAGTGTAACTACTTGAGAAATCCTGTTAATGGCATTAAATAGGAATGCAGTTAATGCACACAGAGTGGCTGTGCGCTAGCACCGTATCAGCTTGCCATGGGTAAATACTACTGGAACAATAGTTCACCCAAGACCAGCTGACAGAGTGTTGAAATGCATTTCCCCCCTGTTCATAATGAACGTAAAAGCTGTGCTTAGCTGCCTGGCAGCTAGCACAGCTCTTCAAGGTTGCAGAGCCTTTTTCTAGCAAAGATAAACTGCCTAGGTTGCTTTCAAGTCTTTCAGGGCTAAATAAATATATACTGCTATTACGCTGAGATATGGCAACAGCAATAACTAGGTGAAGGCAGTTTTAAATGTTTCGTATGGAAGACAAAAAGTCATTGTTCTCCTGTTCCTAGAAGCTGGTAATTATTTTGATCTCCATTTGTCTCAGAAGCGTCTGATACTGTCAAGTATTGGATAATATTTCCCTCTGTGTACTGAGAAGTGACAGATCTATTTTGCAGGAAGAACTCCAGATGTTTTGTATAAAAGTTCGTTAGTATGAACATGACATGCGGTAATTCGTGACCATGTGCTCAGCACTTCAGGAGTGCAACCTGACACGTCTTTAAAGCATCCAGAGCTCAAAATCATGAGCCCCACATTTCTGAGGCATGAAGCTGCTCACCAGCAAGGTGAGAAAATAACCAGCTCCTTTTGATAATTCAAGGCGATGTAGAAAACCATTTAATATCATTCTCTAAAGAAAGTAAGCACACATATAAGCCTTCAAGACAATACTGCAATTACAGTTTAAACCAAGCAAGCAAGTCTGGGTGCCTGCAGAGGCGGCAGCAGTGGCACTGGAAATGTTCAGTGTTGTTTGATACGGAGGACGCTCTTCCCCCAACAACCTGCTCACGTTGTTGTGCTGACCACTGCTGCCAGATGCCATCAGCAATTAAAGCCCTTCCTCAGCAGGGTTATCGCCCAATTCTGTATCCTAAAGGTCCACCAGGAAATGCACCATGCTGAAAACCATAAAGATAGACTGGAAAAATGTAATCAAATGCTATTTAGATCTTTAGAAACTCCTCCCTTTCCCCCCCAAGTTCGGAATTTGTCCCTACACACAAAAGGCCTCCTTGTATTCGGACCCCTCAGAATGGATGGATAATTTACATCAGGAAAACGTCCCGCCAGCTGGCACGCCAACTACAAGTGCTGAATTGTGAGCAGATGCCTGGATGAGATAAGCCCAGACGACACTTGCCTCCTTCATTATCGATTTACTCACATCCCCTGCATGCGGGAAGAAACCACACTACCTCTTCTGCGCTCTCTGCAATCCCTGAGTGCATGCTCCCAGCAGTGAGCTTTAAAATATGGCCACTGAGTTTTGCTGCCCAGGAAAAAATCCACCTGAGAAGATTGCACTGGGCAAAGAACCAAGCCTTTGCAGATTTGTTTTCAGCAAAATTCACTGAGCAGTAATGAAACAGTTAAAACTTTCTGTTTCTCTTTTGGTTGGCTCCTGTTCAAGGCAGCTTTTTTCACACAGGTACCTGCTGACAACCTATTTGTAAGTAAACGTTGAAAGAACTGAAAACAAATACCAGCATACTTATTACTTTTTGATTGGATTTCATTTCCATTTTGCAGTGACAGGACACAGAGCAAACAACTACCACTGGCATTTCATTTTGCTCTCATCTGACCTGTTTCTCCATCATGCCCAGGAAGAAAGGCCAGCTTTCCCAGTTCACTAGACTAGAATGGGGCCCATGCCATTCACCCATCTTGTCCTTACTCCTACCTAAACTCCACCCTTCTTGAACCACCAACTCTCCCCACTGCCCAGCGCAATGCTGGACCAGCTATAAGTAGCCAGACTTACTCCGCTGCTTCAAGACATAAATGCTCATCTGCTCCTCTGACAAATACCAGCCATAGCAGGAGGCAGCATCTTCTACTCGCACACTACCACCATGTGCAAAGGGTAGCACAGATACTGGAACCTCACACGAGCAGCAAATTGCAAGAGACAGAGTCAGTAGACAGAGGCCAGCAAGTTCGCAAGATCTTGTCAAATATTGATCACAACTTCCCTCCTGGAGCACAGGGGCTGCAGATGAGAGGGGAATATTTAAGAACAATGAGTTATCCCATTCCATGGAACGCAACTGGATTTTCCAGCATGCAGACAGGCAACAAGGGCAGAACAGTGTTTATAAGGAGTGGAGGAGAGTGAAAAACATCCTGAGCAACTTGCTTTTTTGGAATAAAAAAAGTTTTATTAAACAACAGTCCAACACCTGCAAGACACATAAGCAGTAAGTTATGTTGTTTGCATCACATGTGCATGAAAAAGCCAAACTTACGACAGAAAGCAAGAAATTATTGTCGTTCTAGAGCAAATGTTCTTTACAACTACACCCTAGCTTTTCTGGGAAAATTTGTGGAGGAGGAGGAAGATGAGAGCACTGGTATTACAAAAGCAAATGGAATATCCAGGATTTCCATTTTCTAATAATCTTCACTGGGAAAATAACTCCACACAGGAGCATGGATGACAGCTCTCAAATGCTGAGTGGTGGCCCTTACAGGAACACAAACTAGTAATAATAATCCTTACGTTTATTTTCTTGTCCTCACCTAAAGAGCCTGGAGATTTAGGCGTGTATGTCATGAACAAGAAGTGTCTAAAGGATTTTAACACAATCTCATCACAAACCACACTCCACCATACCAAAGATTTTGCCACGCAGAGTTCCACCACAGACAGGCACAAGGGTTTTAAGAAAGCGCAACAGATACAAACACAGATTGCTTTTTCTGGGCACCAGTACTAAGACAGGGATGGAGAAAGGAAACAGGTTTGGGACACTGGGGGAATGAGCACAGCCTTGAGCGCGCTGGAACGAAGGCAAACTCCCACCACCCCATTAGATCATGCATTCTTCCAGCGCTCCTGAACAAAGGCACCATTGACTTGTGCGTGTGGGCGGCTCCGGACAGCAAAAGGCTGCCCAGTAAATTATTGCATGATAATCCAACATTGATAAGTCATCGAGGCTGCTTGTTCTAGTCATGTTTCCAAAGGGGGGAGGAAGAGAAATTTATTTCCCCCTGCATGGGCTGAAGGCAGCCTCTTAAGAAACGCATTTTTTCATTTGATTGCTCCTAAATCAGTGTAAAAGTCAGAAAGTGTTGTCTAATAATTCAGTACAGCTTTCTGCCTTATTTGTACAGCTTTGATGCAAAGATGTTAAGTCCGTTTCCCAAAACAGCCAGCTGTGTTTATTCACTAGGGACTGGAAAGATCCCATGTACAACACAAAAGTCCTATCTGCACAGGAAGCCTCAAAGTCCTTTTTCAGCACAAACGATAAAAGCTCGTTTTAAAAAGGCACTTTACACTTGGCAAGCACAGTCAGATCACAGAAGATCAAGGACGCCATGGGCCATTTTGGGGAGGGCTCCATTTCATTCACATATCCAGACTGCAAAGCTACCTCCTGCTACCAGTGTTGGCACCAAGATGAGCGGGATCTGGGTTACGGTGGCTCAGGATGCTTGGAACGTTCATCTGCTTGTATCAAGCATCCAGAAACTGCTTCATGGCCTGTACACAATGCATATGGGTGAAATAAAGTCACTCCCCCAACTGAAGGAGCACAAAAAAAGCGTGGGTTTGCTCTCTCAAAACGAGGATTTTACCCAAGAAAAGAAGAAAAAAAAAAATACTGGTCTAAAGAGTTTACTTATCCAGAAAAGACAAAAAAGCTGTCTTTTACCCTTTATTCTCAGCAGAAGAGTGCACAGCAATTACCCAGAAATCATCATTTCATCACAGAGATAGTCCATAACGACATCATCAACAGTGACTTCAGTAATTACAGCCCTTTAAAAGTGGCAATTTCCACCCATTCCAAGTCACTGTGGGACCTTGGTTCCCCAGCAACATTACATTTTCCCAAGAGTTTTCCTCACATTGAAGATACAGCTATCATCCAGTAAAAACCAAAGCAAGCAACCACCACAGCCCCCAGAAGATCAGAGCTGGTGGCAACAGCAGGCCAGGAGATTCACCAAAAAGCTTTCAATTGAATTGTACAATGTGATACTTCTCATCCTTGGCAACATGGCAAGACACATCTTATGAACGTTTCTTGTGCAAGACCACATCTCCAAAGGAATCACAACAAAGCAACAAGTCTTAACCTCCTTCAAGTCATTCTCATAGCATTTAACTTAAAGTGACAAAACAAAGAGCAAATCACACTACATTTTAATTTCCCCTCAGATATTTTAAATTGACAGTAGGAGGTGTAGGAGGGAATATTCCTGATGTTCAGCTCCAACTGTATCTTTTCAGAGGTGATGATGTGGGGATGGAAGAATGACTGGGGGGGGAGGGGCCAAAGACTAAAATTACTTTCAAACTCCAAAGCCAAAGTTTAAATAGTTAAACAAAAACGAAGTTGCAGCTTCTTTAAATGTGGTATTTGGCCAACTGGCAAACACATCACTTCTAGTAATAAGAAAATAAGTTTATTGGATTGTAATGCAGTATCTTGCAAACAAATTTAAATATCAGAAAATCTGGTGAGAAGTACAAAGCCATTTATTTAAGGGACAACTAGATTTTACTGACTTGTGACCAAAAAAAGAAAAAAATTCAAATACAAAGCTTTTTGCAAATGGCATAGTTAGTGCAGGAATGTTAACAGGCTTTCTCGAGGTCTGTTTTCCTTCTGCGTGCCCTCCCAGGAGCCTCACCCTCCAGCAGCTCAATGCCCTTCGCTTGCACGCTTGCAACCAGCACACCTAAAGTCAAAGCATATCCAATGCTTCAGTTTAAGTTCAGCAAACCCAAATGACTGGAGTCGAAAACATCCTGGCCAAAGGCAGCATGAAAGTTATTTTGGATGTCTGCATGTGTGGGTGAGACGCCAGACACCCCTTGCTCCAGCCCCAGCACTCCTTGAGGGGAGGTACGCCAGTTCCCACCGGAGTACTGCCTCTCAACCCAGTTAACGGCTCCATCACTCATGTTAATCAGCCGCTAGTTTTTATTAAATAATATTTTGAAGCCTTTTCCCCTGCCTGTTGAAAGGCAGTGCTTTCCCCACTTGCCCCCCTTCTCCTCCATATGTGCTCATAGCCTGCAATGGCTCTAACACCTGGCTTCGCTCCTATCTGAATTAGATATCAAAAACACACAGCTCGCATTGTTGAGCCTAATTAAGAACAAATTAAGTGATAGAACTATATATGAGCATTCCGAGCAGCAGCAAGTTCAGCAGCTCTGGGAGCAAGACAACCTTCCAGACTAGCTCCCACACTGCTAGCTGTACAACCATAGGGAGGCCAGAAACGTTCCTTACAAAACACTGAATTCTCTGGAATTTTGATGGTTTAATCTCCCTCCCGCCCCTGCCCTTCCACCTCCCACTCACCAGCCACAGATTTTTTTCAGACACAGGCCATAATTAACACCGCAGCTATTTGGAAATAATACTGTTGCTATTAGCATCCATCACCTGGCCCCAATGTAGACAAGACAGCTTTATTTTCTCGAGTATTTAAGGAGTTTAGCATTCTTCAATAAACATTTAAGAAAAATAACTTTTAGCACATTTGAATCGCACTGTTTAATGTTGCACAGAGTTTGCACATCTCCTGCCTCCCCATGTCCCACTGAGAAATATCCCCCTCCTCCCAACAGATTCTTGCTATGGATTTTAAATAGCAGTTTACATGCCTTCATGCTATCTTTTAATGCATTTTCAGTCAATTACAGGCTTATGCACAAGCTACTGTTATTTATGAAACACAAATTACAGCAATATCCATACGGACCATTTTCAACCACCCACCCACACAACAGTTTTACTTTCTCAGCCTATTAAGCCAGGGAAGGAATTGGGATAAACAGACTTGACAAAACCATTGCTGGAGCGAGGCCATTTCCAAAACAAAGCTTGCCACTGAGTTATGTTTCAAATATGTTTTGGAAAGTCAGAAGCAAAGCTCTTCCAAATTTTTCCCGAAGCAGAGAGGGAATTGCGCTCCAGTTCTCAACTCACAAGTAACAGCCAGCATGTGCCTTCAACTCTGCCTCTGGAGAATAAACTGTACAAACTGCAAACACTCAGGGAAGTTGCAAAGGTGTATTAAACACACAATCGTGCAAGTTCATGTTCATCCACATGTTCTGTCTGGAGACACATGAAGGACAAGGAAATACTAAATGCAGTGACTATTTCTAAGGAAAGAGAGTTTAGCAGAAAACCACACATACTTGAGAAAGTAGCATGGCTTAGCGTGACTGGTCTCGCACAGAAGTGACTCTAAGATTATTTTGGAACACCACAAACAAAGAAAATGAAATTGGATGCTCTCTGCTGACTATCTATCTGTTATCTGCTATCAAAGATAATGTTAACTCCAAGCGTCTCAATAGTTCCAGCTGCAAAATGTGAAGGCCTTGGTTTAATTCACAGACTAGAACAGAGCCAAGTCTGCTTTATATCAGGCTCTAAAACATCTCAATGTATCTACACCAAGCCTAGATTGGAAAGTTATCTGTAGATCAAAACTCCTTCCACCCAGGCTAAAGGCTGCCCATCCAGGAACAGAAAAAACTCTGGAAAAGAAAAAAAAAAAACAGAAGATACATGCACAGTCTTTCCTCACCATTTTGTATAAGAAGTAGATTTCCATACTGAGACAGCATTACTTTGCTGCTCCTTAGTAAAGGAAGGATTTAAAAGAAGGTACCAACATAGTTGCTGAAGTGGGACCAAACGCCACCTGGGACACTGCTGAGACAGTGTAACATCAAATGAGCTTCCAACAAAGCATGTTTTCCTACAACAGCCCCAGTGGAAACAAAAAAATTAAATGCTAACGTATTTAAAAGACCTTCCACAGAGACTTCTAATTTGTTGAGCTTATCTACCAGTCTTGAAACACAAGCCATACAGTATGGGATGAAGCTACATATTAGCGCCTAGTTCCCAGTGGCAGGAATGCAACTGAACCCTAATAATTTTGGGTGTGCAATTAATTCACCTTGTCAGCAGTAGAGAAGCAAGGCAGTTGTGCTGTGAAGAACAGACTGAGTCTGATGGAAAAGAAAGAAAATTACGCAAAGAAATACATTTTATTCCCAGATGGTCAGAGTTCATGGTGCTCAAGAACACAGACCTGCATTCAAGTTAAAAAAAAGGGTGGATTAGGAACAGCTGCAGAAACACTTACAGAGCAAAGCCCAGACAAGGCAACAGAAAACCCACTCACTCCACAAAAAGTAGGATCATCAGTCCCTGGACTGTTGCAGAGGACATTTCCAGTGAGGTCACGGTGGAAGAGGACCCCTGCGAGCAGCCTTCTAGCAAGTGTCTAAGAAACATCTTGCACATCAGAAGACAAACCTCCTGTCCCACAAGCTCCATGTTGAGAGGCACATGCTATGACTTGTTAGACCACACCACATCCTTCCCAGTCGTACACAGGTTCTTTGGCAGCGTAAGAATAGCTCAAGATTTCCTTAACTAACAGCAGTGCCTAAAAGAGGGTGATTGCACAGAAAATTAGTTTAACCATATGCACTGAATGCCAAACGAGATTTTCTTCAGGCACGCTACACTGCTGTGAAGCCTAAATGAACTCTACCGGAAGGTATTTTTTTCCAGGAGAGACAATTAAAAATTCATTTTCCAATTAGTACTGCTAAGGCAGTGACATTCCTTTAAAAATGTTGAATACATAGTTGATGAAAGCGCCTTTTTTTGAAGTTAGAAGATAACTCTTGTACCTCAATTAGTACAAAAAACTAACACACATTAAAACTTCCAAGTAATTTGTTGACCATGAAGTAGGAGTCAAGCTATCTCTTCCTCCCTCTACTTTCAGGGTCTTTAGTATGTATACTGACTCTTTTGACAGTTTGGTTTTTTTTTTTTTGGGGGGGTGGTCGGGGGACAGAGAAGAAACAGCCACTTAAACCCATCTGTAAAGCTGCTGCCTTTGTGAAGTGAAGTCTCAAACAATACAGCACTCTCAAGCCTTTGCTTTCAAAAATCCTTACGTTTAGTGATAGGTTAAACCCAAACCAACCTACATGTTGCTCCTTCAATCTAGAGACACCCCAAGAGAGCTGAAGAGCATCAGGCTCTTCAATCTACCATTAAGTTACAGCAATAAGTGCTTTTCTCATCCAAAAGCAGCTTTCAAAGACTCCATAGTATCCCCATGCCTCTTTGTTGCCTAGATAGGTACCTCATTCAGAGGTCAAGGAAAGCTACCACCACACAACCCCAAATGTTAATCTTCACAGGTATGAGTTACTAAAATGTCAAGGTGCCTGTAAAAGACCAAAATTTAAACAAAGCATGGACAGCTCAAGGAAAACCAAAGCTACTTCAGTTGAAAAATAGAATCATTTGAGAACAGAATCACTTGAGAAACCCACATAGCTAAGATTGGTATGGTGGGTATTGCTGAAGGTGGGTATGCAGCCCACCTTCATCAAAACACTATAAAGCTGTTGAACTCTGCTCTCGTGAAATCATCCAGGAGAATATGCTTCTCTCCTCTGCCCTCTTAAAAATTGTCATCACTCCTTCCTGAACAAGGATCCAGCTAAAGCAATCCATACATTTATCATGTCAAGAAAGATTTGTATAACCCAGTGCAAAAGAAATGGGAGAAAAACCCAAAAGATATCAAACGCTTTCTTGATGGCCCAGTCAGATAATTATTTTTAAGTTACCATTTCCCAGCAAACTTCTGATATCAAATGAACACATTAGTCCTTATCTTTAAGGCAATTAACAGGACCACTCATAAGTAAAAAACAACCCTAATTCTAAACCCTCAATAGCAGCACACATCAGCCATAGTAGACAGCAGCTATCTTCCGGCACAATGCACATCATGACAGGTCTCTGCTTCAAAGACATAAAATTGAGAGACCAACCATTTTACCAGAGGAGATTCAGCAGTCACAGGAGCCTCTGAAAGGAGAAAATAAGTCAAAGCCAGGATCTGTCCACATTAAGGAAATGCTGCAAACGCATTGGAGCAGTGGGGGAAGGCTCTTCATTCATCAGAAACATATACAACAACAACACTGCCTTCTACATTCAAACCCACTCAAACTTTTCCTCATAGAACTTCACACCAAATTAAAAGTGGAAAGCCTTGCTCTATAGTGTTTTTAGTTTGAAAGTATGAGTTGCTAGAGATTAAAAGCTTACCAAGGACTTAATCGCTGGTCTTAAATACAAGGTGTTTTTTTACCATAGAGCAGCACACAAACACAAGACAAGTAGAAGGACAACTAACAGCTGTCAAGATCTGCTCTGGTAAAGTGAGAAATTTGAATTCACTTCACCTACAATGACATGCAATTCCTGATATTGCTAAAACAGGAGGGGTGGGACAGAAGGAGCAGTCCAAGCAGAGGAATTTATAACATATGGTTTCCTATATGTGAGCCTCTTTGTTGAGTTTCAGAAGGGAAGTCTTGCATCTTCTCAATTCCACAACAGGGATATCTTCAGAGTCATATCTGACCGCAGAAGCCAAGAACTGTGAGAGACAAAGATGTGTGTTTGAATCCTGGTTCTCTCTTTGGTTGACCTTTTCCATAACACTAACAAGAACTGTCATTATTGTGGAGAGCTTCTTCCTTCTACCCATCCAAGCAGAAGAGCAAAGGGTTCAGAAACTATGTGGGACATGACGGGGCACAGACCAAATTCTTAGATGCATTTTACTTCCACAGGGCAATGCATTCCAGCAAGAGAAACATAATTGACTCTTGTTTGCAAAGAGGAAATGAACAGCCAGGCCTTCCTGAGTCATTGCAAAAAACTTCATGAGCCTCTCATGACACTGTCAGAAAAAAGCTTGAACAACAGACCAATATCAGATATAACAGTCTCCCTCTGGATAAGCAAATGGACGGTGACAACCTTCTTGGATGTGTCACTCCTCCAAAGACTCGGAGAGTGGTTTTAGTAAATGATTTCATTACCAGTTTCTACTTCCAAAAAAGAACACTTGAAGTACTTCAAACGCATGGACAACTTGCACACACTCAGGTTTCCTTTCACCAAGGTCTGATGACCCTATATTTTGCTGTAGATTATTTGCATTATTATAAAAATCTTATTTTATCTGAAAAAGCCCTTTTATGAAATATATATTCTATTTCCTTTAAAGTCAGGAAAAAGTAATTTTTAAAAACTTACTCAACATTTCCACTACCAGCACGCTAACTCAGATACTTGCTGAATTTTCTTAACACAAGAAAAAAAATGCTCAAGTACACACAGTATAGTTTAATTTCAGGTGTCTGTATACAAGTCAATGCAAAGAAAAGCGCTGCTATAAAAAAAAAAAGCTATCAACCCATGATTAGATACGCTAGATTTCACACAGATGACAAGAAGAGAGCCTTAAATTAATACCAACAATAATGTAATCACTTCCAGATGACACTGGCATACTTCTGCAAGCAGTTACTTGAACTTTTTATCTCAATCACTCTTTGCAAAGTTAAGGATAGCAGTAAAAAGTTAGTTTTCAGTTGATTAAAAAAAAAGTATATTTCTTTTAACAATTGTATAAAGAAATCCAGATCTGTGCTGCTGATTTCTGAAACACAGTGACGACAGCGGAGAAGTAGTACAATCCTGGACAAGAAGTTGATAGTGCTGACAACTTGGGCAAGGGGGTTTTCCTTGAATTACTGATTTTGCTGAGAATAATGGAGCAGCTTTCCCTGTACTTTGAAGTCCAGTATTACTTTGGTAAAATGCTGCTAGAGTAAGCAGAGCTTGCTTTGGATGAGACCTGGGAAAAGACCTTCAGGATGTTTTAGGATGCATTCATGCTTAGCATCCTACTTCTCACTTCAGCTGCAAGAGTGCTATTTCCCTCCTCCTCCCAATCTTCCTTTATCTAGACCCCTTAAGTACTTTACTTATCTAAGAAGGTAAGTAAATGTGAGCAGGCAAAAAAAAAAAAAAACCACAATCACCCCACAAAACACCGAAGTTGGAGAGAGTGCAGCTAAAAATTTGTCCACATCAAAGTATTTTTTTATTCACACTAAGGTCGCTGCTGAAGAAACAATCACTACACAGATCAGATACTGCTTCACTTTCTCAAGTGTTACCAAGTTGATTACCTAACCAAGTCTGGTTACTTATTATTTTAATTTATGTTGTAGAAAGAGAGGGCAGTTGGACAGATAGACCTTTTAAGGGCATTTCAATCTCCCAGGAACATTAAGAACACAAATTATTCAGCACTTCGTTAACCAAGTGACCAGATAGTAATGGCCTTCAAATTTAAACCACATTGCCTAACATGAGCATATCCTCCCTCAGAATTGCTGGTTAAAGAGTAATCTATTTTCCCCCAGCTCATGGGAAAACAAAGCCAGGCTGTTCCCAGCCTTTTCATGGACAGACCAATAAGCCTTGGAAATAAGATGAACTTCACTGGGTAAAGCTGTGAGCACGAAGATGCAGAAGAAGAAAATCATTGTGCTGTCTAGCTGCAGTCATATACTAAATTGCAATTCAGAAAAATATCTTTTTTGTAATCAGTTCTTCTCAAGATTCAGCTGCTTCCCTCCTAATACAAAGCACTTATATTGGTCCCTCTGACAAACTTTTTTTACAGCTTAAAAAGGTGGATTTATTCATGTATTTACTAAGCAAAGTTTCCCTAAATATTTGTATCTCTATAGCAAACAAGCACAAAGCTGTGCCAAGTCTATTTGTACAGGATTGTCTCCATATAGTGTTTAAGTGAGCACTGGGAAAAAAAAAAGCCAACCCAAAAAACAACAACAACAAAAAAACCCAAAACATTAAGTCCTTGTTATGAGATCTTCAATCTTATACTCCAGGCCTGGGTGGATGCTCAGTACCAGCACACAGAAAGCTTACAGCTCTCCCTTTTCCCACACTGCTTTTAAACCACTTAAAAAGCAGCTAATTCACTCAGCTCCCACTTCCAAATCTAACAATGAAGTACCACAACAGCTTCTGAGATAATCCCTCAAATCCTGATACCCACCATTAACTGCAAATCTTAGAAGTGTATTCAAACAAAACATCATTCGGAAAAAAGGAAAACAACAACAACAACACCCAACCAAGAACCAAAACTTCAAACCTATGTAAAAGAAGGTGATAAAATAGTGATAAAAGCTTGGTAACAAACCTGTAGGCAAAGAGCTGGTTTAATCCTTGGTCTAATCTATTTCTTTGTCTAAACTGGGGGGGGGGGGAACTAAACATCTCCCATCTGAAGTCAAGGTATTAAAAGATTTTTCAAGGAATCCATCTTTCCTTAGTGATTCTGTACGTGTGTCAACTTCAACAGCATGGATGCTACTTCATGTTTCAATTCCTACTTAAAATTAAACTCCAAGTTTCTTTTCCTAAACAAGACATCAGCACACCCTTTACGTGTTTTCAAGACTTCTTTCCTCAACTCCAAGATGCATAACTATGAACATCATCAGCATTATTTCCACTAACTGCCCAAATGCTGAAAAAAAGAGAGAAAAGCATTAATACTCACACTGCAACTCAAGTCCTCTGGCACTACCGCAGACTGGAGGACAGGTGATCACCTCACACGAGTACCTGCACAGCTTTGAGGATGCTAGGTTAGGGTTTTTTTGTTACATGCAAGTGTTTATTCTTATGAAAACTGCTCAGATAAGCCACCACCATTGCTCAAGACAGTCACCATTCTCCCTATCCCCAAGGGAAAGCATTAAGACAGGAAGACTACATTAACAAAATCCAGTGTGGTGTAAAGGGGGAAGCATGTAGTGTCCTGCATCCAGCTGAGCACGCAAGCCTGGAGAAGCACTGTGCTCTACACTACAAGGACTGCCAGATCCACACAAACCAGATACGCTGCATCTGCTCCCTTTCGGTCTCTCAGAGTCTGGACAGCCCAACTGAGCACAAACTGTACTAACGTTTTTGTTTTTCCTCCTGTTTATCACTTAAAACTTGCAGCTGCAGCGGGAAGCCTCTCCTCATCACAGAAGCCCCATCGGGCCACAAGTTGCAGAACAGCACATAGAATAAGTTCAGCTCCTCCACCCCGCAATACGTTGGACATTCACATGTCAGAGCTCCAAATTGATGCCTGACCCCACTTCACTGAGCCACGAGGTCCAAAGCTTCCCACACAAGGGTCCAGGGCCCATCCTAGCAGCAGGGGAACCACGTTTCACTGGCCAACTATCAAGTGCAATCAGCAACAGATAAATCACCTGTGCTTCAAAAGAGCCTGTTCAAGGATTAAATGAAACAGATGTCAGCACAAAGGAGGTGCCCCATCCCTCTCCTGCCCACAAGAAGCACCTGCTGCTTCTCTCTTCCTCTTGCTCCAGCTTGCAGGTCCTCACCAAACATGCAGAGCTCTGCAGCCATTTCGGGCTGTGGAGCAAGGGAAAGAAGATGGCCAGCGTGGTAGACAAAGTACGCTCCAGGCTTGCACGTTGCTGAGATCGGTGTCAGGATGGCAGAGAAATTTCTGTCCTTGTCCTTGATGATTAATGGCCAAGTCCTTTGATCAATAAGAGCTTGTATAGGATGGAGAGGTTGACCTTCATTCTCCCCCCCCCCAAAAAAAAACATACATGGAAAATTTTTTTTTATTCATTTGAGCACTTAATATTTAAAAAATTATTAGGGCATTATCCAGCAGTAAATTAAAGTACTGTGTTGCTGGCTTAATAGTTAGAGTTCTTCAGTGTTCTAAAATATTTGGCTCCTTTTAGGAAGTATTGAGGTTACCACTCACCACATCCCAATTTCAGAAAAGGGCAGGAAGGGGTTTTGAGACTGTATAGACACATAGTCTCTCTCTCTCTCTCAAAAAAAAAAAAAAAAA